>APFE030407059.1:0-25801 GCA_000404065.3 Pinus taeda | reverse complement strand
TGGGGGGGGGGGGGGGGGGTGAATCAGTATTATCAAGTCAATTATTTTTCATTTCATACAAAGATTTGTATACGCTACTTTAATGAGTGAAAACATCGTATATACGCAACTTTAGTTAACTAAACTCACGTATAACTTGTAGACTTATAATTTAATTTATTCTTCAGATGTTGATCATTAATCTGTGTGTCAGAACCATATAAATAGTAACTAGGAACAGAAAAATAGAGCAGACAATCACACACAAGAACACAAGATATAAGGTGGAAACCCAATGTGGGTGAAAACCACCTGCTGCAATTCGTCTCTATCTTCTTTCAATTAGAAACTTCTTTTTACAATGTCTCTGTACTGGTGCAGTCTTATACCAGTACATTGGCTGCTACATGTAGAAGGCTACAACCTTCTCTCGTTCTCCAGCTTCTCCTGGAAGGGAGATACAACCCCCTTAGCTCTTGTACTAGCTGGGGTATTAGTACGTAGGTACTGACCTATAGAAGGCTACAACCTTCTCTTTTCTTCCAGGGACCACGTTTCATAAATTTTCATACTGGATCCATGAATAACATCAATCAAACATCAAGTATATCTGCATCAACCAATCTCCTTTGTACAAACCAACACTGAATCAAACAATCACTTCTCTGAATGTTGTACCTAGAAAACAATAACAGTAACCAGACACCAATCCTGAACCCAAACCACTGCAGCAATAAACAGAAATAGCTAAAACATATTTCATGAGACGTACACTACTTCAATATATAAAACTTGCGTGCATACGCTTCTGTATTAAGGACAACCAGCATATACGTTGTTTTGACTTACTGAACCAGTGTGTATACGCATGCGCCTCTAATGTGCCAAACCTGCGTACAAATCTATAAAAGATATTTTACCCTTTTCACTTATTCAGACATCAGTTATACCCAAATTATCAGATTTATAGATCAAATTATGCTTCAAAAATAACAGATCAAAATCACATAAAGATACTACTATCCAAGCCTTAAGATCTTGACCCATCAATCGAACTTATCCATCTTTTAGCGCTTCGGTTCCTCCTTGATTCAGATCCAGCTATGCACCACAAACCAATCACCAGTATTCTAGATCTCGCTCCTCATAAGATATTCATTGCTTGAATCAATACCTTAGCCAAATGATCTCCTTCCCTTTTTATAGTCTTAGGCCTTACTCAAACCATAGTCCAAAACCATAGAGAACCAATACTAGGGACCCGATACCTGGGTTCAATACTTCAGATGCAATACCAAGGTCCAAAACCATAGGTCCAAATACCACATACCCAAAAATAAGCTTTCCCGCATATACGCACTTTTTCGTGCATGAAAGTGCGTGCATACGCATACGCGACTTTTGATCAGCAATACCGCATGTATACGCGACCTGGTTAAGAGGAACCTGCATATATATATTTTTTTTCCATTCTGAGAGCTTGAACTGTGATCTGCCATCTGAGTGAGTGGCCATCAAGGACAACACCTGTGCCATAGTGCCAAACCTATGTCATAATGCCAACAAACATCAACCCATATTGGTTTCTCTAATGCTTCCTTAAATGAGGATGGCTCAGTCTCGACAAAATCACTCGTCAAATCCACGTAGCTAGTGTACCGATCCAATGACCTCCTCTGCCTACGTTGTGATGTGGGTGCTCCCACATTCTCTCTAGCATCATGAAATAATATTTCAGCTTCCCTTGTTCGCTTCCTTCCTTCTCTGGATGTCTCTCTTGAGTGGGTGTCTCCACTCTCTGCTCCTCTGCTTGTGGTTGCTCCACAACTTCTTGAGGTTCTTCCTTTGGAGCTAAAATATCTTGATCTGAATGTAACTGAAGCTCCCTCTCAAGAGAACACCTCATTGTTTTATCCTCATCAAAATTCACGTCCCTATGAACAACTTTCATCCTTCGGGATGGCAAGTACACATGATAGTTGTGAGGTGTTTCTGTGTACCCCACAAATATGCCCAACTCAGTTGTAGGCTCTAGATTTTTCCTTGATTCCTTAGAAACATGGCAGTAAATTGATGATCCAAAGATCCTGAAGTGTGACACATCTAATTTCTTCCCCGAAAAAGCTTCCTCTAGTGTACTCATGCCAAGAATATGTAGAAAATCTTGTAGGTTCACAAGCTCATGCAATGTACTAAAGCACAAGACAGGAATCTACTTCTACTTTCAAATGGGGGAAGCCAATAGATCGATGAAAACAATATGAACAAGAAGAATATAATTCAATGGCACATAACACAAAATGTATCTGGGGAAATCCACTGCTCAAAACCTCGCTATCAATATTGCATATATTAGAAATATGAGTGAAAATACAAAGCTTGTTCTCACTAGAACGGTTCCACACAAGTATGCTCAACTCTCTCAACTCACAAGCTAGCTATTGGCCAACACTTCATGAATTCTACAACTCTCCAAGCCCCTAATCTCTTGTGTGATTCCTAAGATGAATAACCTATATTTAAAGGGAATGCATGCTTCCAAAACTGCGCAATCCAAACATAGGAACAATCTTTGATGCATGCGTCATATTTACACTCCAGCAAATGATAAAATTGATAGTACACTATCCCTGCACTGTAGTCTCAAATAGGTCTTTCTCTGAGCTGACATGCATGAGTTTCTCATGAGGGAATATTCAGTTAACTAGAGTATCACTTGTGGATGCACTAGTGCACCAATTGACTGTTAACTCTCTATTAGTTCCTCAAACAGTTTGGAACTAATTTAACTGCACTTAACTCAGTAAACTGAGTGATCTAATTTTCAACTCAATTTAAACCCATATTGGACACCTAAAACTTAGGGAGAACATATACATGACTACAGAAATACTTCCAACTCGAAATTCCTAAGGTAAATAATTTAATTAAACTTAATTACCTATTTACAAGTTGGTATGAGAATAGAATTCGATTTTAATTCTCAGTTTAATTCAAGGACAAATTAAACTGGAATTTACTTATGCCATTTTTCAATGCTCCCTCTCAACAAGAAAGGGATTATCAACTACCCCGATCCTGTCTCTTCGAAACTCGAATTTACATCTTGACAATTCCTTTGTCCAAATGTCAGCATCTTGCTCCTCCATGGGAATGTACTCTAACAACATAATCCACCTCAATACACAATCTTTGAGATGAAGATATCGTTTATCAATATGCTTGGACTGATCATGAAAAATTGGATTTTCACAGAGTTTGATACAACTTTGATTATCATAGTAAATCACAGTTGGATTCATCTGTTGACCAAACAAACCAACCAGGATCTTTTTCATCCGTATGGCCTATGCCTGAATCGCAACCATGTACTCTAGCTCTACCAAACTAAGTGCAACCAATATTTGTTTCCTATTGTACCAAGAAACTGTCGCTGACCCAATACTGAAGATCCCTACTAATGTTCTCTTCATGTCAGATGGACTCTCTACCCAATCTACATCGATGAATCCTTGAAGCTTCACTCCCTCTATCCATTTGTACCATAATCCATACTGATTAGTTCCCCTGAGGTATCTCAACACATGCTTTGTCGCCTTTCAATACAGCTTGGTAGGCCTAAACATCGCTTGACTAAGTTGGTTAACTGCATAGCACATATTCGGTCATGTGTTCACCAAGTATATGAGTGAAACCACAAGCTACCTATAAACAATAGCTTCCACTACTTCCTCTAAAGTAGCATCCTCCTTCCTCCAGTTATATTCTAGAGGAGTCTCCATGGGTTCGCTACTCTCCATGTAGAATCTCATGAGTATCTCATTGGCATACGTGCCCCGAGACACAAACAACTTCCCATCTCCCTTCCATACCTCCATGCCAAGAAATTAATGCATGAGCCCCATGTCCTTCATCTCAAACTCTCTTACAAGGTCCTTCTTGCAATGATTGATCATTTGATCATCACCTGTCAGTATGAGATCATCAACATAAATTACAATGATCAACAATTTACCTTCCACCACTATGTGGTACATGTTTGCATCTGCTTCATCTACGTGAAGCCCAACTCGGTGAAGTAGCTATCTATCATAGTGTACCAAGCAAGGGGTGCTTGCTTCAACCCATACAACGCTCTCTTGAGCCAGCAAACATGCGACTCATGGTCGAAGGTCTCAAAATCTTCAGGTTGCTCTATGTACACCTCTTCCTCAAGCATGCCATTAAGGAAGGTTGTATTTACATCCATCTGATGTATCTTCCAACCCATCTATGTTGATAGTGCCAATATAGATATGATTGATGGGTACCTTGCAATAGGAGCAAAGGTCTCATCATAGTCAATCTCCTCTATCTATGAAAATCCATAGGCCACAAATCTAGCCTTATGCTTATCCACACTATCATCTACAACTTTCTTTACCTTGTAAATCCAATGGGATCTCACCACTAACTTGTCCTCCGGTCTCGGGACCACATCTCAAACACTATTACGAACTATGGAGTCATACTCCTCCACCATGGCATCAACCCAAATCAGCTCCTGCAATATTTCCTAGAAGGAAGACGACTTTGTCACAACACATTCACCCATAAGAGCCATGTATCTAGTGTACCTATCAAGTGACCTCCTCTACCTGCACTGAGAAGTGGGTGCTCCCACATTCTCTCGTGCATCATCCAATAATATGTCAGCCTCTTTTGTCTACTTTCTTCCCTCTATGGAAGACTCTATTTGAGTGGATTTCTCCACTCCCAGATCCTCTACATGTGGCTACTCCACACCAATCTGAGTCTCCTCAACCTTAGGAGCTAAAATCTCCTCATCCACATGTAGCTCAATATCCCTCTCAAGGGAAACTCGCATGGCCTTCTCCTCATCGAATCTGACATCCCTGTGAACCATTTTCATCCTTCTAATCACCAAGTACACCTAATAGTTGTGAGGTGTATCAGTGTACCCCACAAATATCCCCAACTCTGATGTCGGCTGAAGATTCTTCTATGCATCTTTGGTCACATGGCAATATATCGTTGACCCAAAAATCCTGAAGTGACCAACACCTGGCCTCTTACTAGAATAAGCCTCCTCTAGTGTCTTCATCTCAAGTATCTAATGTGGGCTACGGTTCTGAACATAAACCGCTATGATGCATGCCTCAACCCATAAGTGTAGTGGTAGGCCCTGATCATGCAACATTGCCCTCGCTACCTCTACTATGCTTCTGTTCTTACTCTCGGCCACCCCATTTTGCTGAGGGTTATGGGGTGTCGTTAACTCCCGTTTAATCCCTTCCACTACACAGAAGTTCTTAAACTCATTTGAGACATACTCACCACCATTATCACTCTATAAAGATTTAACCTTATTTCCCGACTCTTTATCCACTAATGCTTTGAACTCACAAAAAATTGTGAAAGTTTGATCCTTTTTCTGCATGAAAAATATCCAGCATTTACGAGAATAGTCATCAACAAATATAACATAATACATGTGTTTGGCCATGAATGTTGTCGATAATGGCCCACACACATCTGAATGGACTAACTCTATAATAGCCTCTGCTCGACTGTCTCTGTCGTAAAAGGAATACTTGGTGTATTTTCCCAAAGTACACCCCTTGCATGTATCAACTTGCTCAAGCGTAGCTTTGGGAAGATCGGTAGAGATCTGTTGCAATATCTTCAAAGCCCCGTGATGTAAGTGGCCCAATCGCCTGTGCTACAACTTGTTAATGTCTCATCTCTGCACCCTTTTTTCTTTTGTGCTCAAAGCAACAAACTCCTCTACCTCCATTTTATAGAGATTCTTCACTTGAATCCCTATCTTCTTTACTTGACCCATGGCTATGTGTTGAAGGAACGCCTTTCCTTTCGAAAATATCACATCATAACCTATATCCTAAAGCATGGAAATGGATACCAAGTTCTTCTTCAGCCTGGGAACATAAAATTCTTCAAGGTGGGTGGAGCCCCATTCTCCCTCTGAGAAGTAATTATGCCTAATCCAATAACACTATACTTCCCATCGTCACCCATCTCGATATGCATCTAGAGATCTTTCTCCTCTAGGTAAATGAATAACTCTTTGTCCGAAATCATGTGGAATGAAGCTCCATTGTCTAAGTACCATACTCTTCCCATCATTGATTACACCATGCATGCAATGAGGGAAAATTCCAATTCGAATTGAGAGGCAAAAGCCTCACCTACCACTCCTCTTTTGAGTGGACAATTTGTAGAAAAATGGCCCAGCTCATGACAATGAAAGCACTTAAATTTCATCATGTCTTCCTTTTTACCTCCATAATAAGAATCTAATTTGGAATGGGAAGCTTTCCCTTTCCCCTTCTTCGCCTTAATCTCTAAGACATTTTTCTCTTCATCATCAGTCTTTGATGAAGAGCCATCCTTGGTGTTCCTGCTGATCTCCTCCTACATTAAATTTGACCACAGGCGTTCCCAATCCGACAACTTCTCCCAACCATTGACAGAGTCCTAATAACTATGCCAGCTCTTTGGGAGTCCTAGAAGAGAAATAATCACCATATCATCCTTGGCAACTATGGTTACAACTCTTCCAAGTTCATCACAACACTTAGTGAACTTGGTCAAGTATTTTGGAATAGTCTCGCCTTTCTCCATTTTGATTTTTCGAAGTTTTTCCTTTACTTCCAATTTCCTTTGGTCACTATTGTTTTGATATAAGTCCGTCAATGTTTTCCACATAGCATGCGAATTTTCCTTACCATGGAGACTCAAGAAAATGTGGTCTCAAACTCCCTCAAGGATTATCTGGCTCGCCTTTGCGACACACTTCTTCCATTCGACCAAATTTTGTTCTTCTGATGTTGCTGGCTTAGGAATTTCTTGATCAACAAATTCCTTCAAGCCATTATCCTCTAGAACAACCTCCATTATATGCCTCCAAGCTATAAAATTCGAGTTTCCTTCCATAGCATACTCGAGAAGCAAACCGTAGAATGCCATTTGTCGATCCTAAAGTTTGTATTGCAAATTCGAATTTCACCTATAACCCAAAACTCAAAACTTCGAAATCTCCTCTAGTATATTGAATTCACCTCTAATACCATGTATAAAATCCTTTAAATTCACAAGCTCGTGCAATGTACTAAAGAAGAAGACAAGAATCTACTTCTACTTTCAACTACCAGAAGTCAATAGATCAGTGAAAACAATATGAACAAGAAGAAGATAAATCAATGGCACATAACACAAGATGTATCTAGGGAAATCCATTGCTCAAAACCCTACTATCTATATTGCATATATTAGAAATATGAGTGAAGATACAAATCTTGTTCTTCCCTTTCCCTTTCTTTGCCTTTCTAGCCAAGGCACAATTCTCCTCATCATCCCACTTGGATGAGGTTTCATCTCTGGTGTTCCACCTTATTTTTTCTTGCACCAAATCAAACTGCAATCATTCACAATTTGGTAGTTTCTCCTCCCATTTATCGAATCTTGATAGTTGTGCTAGCTCTTGGGAAGGCCTAGAAGGGCTAGGCTTACCAGACCATCTTCTACAATTATAACACCAACACTCCCAAGTTCATCACGAAATTGTGTGAACCTGCTCAGATACTGTGGTATTGTGTCACGCTTCTACATCTTGATATTCCAAATCTTGTCCTTAAGTGCCAACTTCCTGTGGTCACTATTGTTGAGCAACGGGTCCCCCGTGTAAGAGCTTTTAGGCTTAAAGCCCGCTATTTTGGGTAAAAAGTATGGTAAAGGCTCCGCGAAGTGCGCGGAGCGCAAATTGTAATGAGTCAAGTTAAAGGGTTGTCCGCCCGAGAAAAATGTAAGATAATAGAAAGCAAGTCGGCCTGCCCATGGTTGGTGGACCATGGGAATGTATAAATAGAGCAAGGCTCTAGGTTTAGAAGGTAGTTTTTTGGTAGCTTTGGTTAAGATTTGAGGTGTATGGGTTTGTAAAAGCAAGAGTGCTCTAAGTCTGTAAGTCCGAGTCGTGGTTGGTCGTAGTTAGAGTAGGCTCTTCAGCTGTGTGCGCAGAGGCTTGGTAGAGTCCACAGCTGTGTACACAGACCCCTACAGCTGAGTGCGCAGGGTGCAATTGGATTGTACTAAACAGAAGGTTAATAAAGATAAGTGTTTCTGAATTATTGTACATTTGATCGCAGATCTATATGTTTATGCTTATGTTATGGTTTTATGCTTATCTTTAAGATTTATGGTTGCGCGGGTTGGTTTTCACTGTTGAATGTTTGATTAAAGACCTTAAGGATTAGATCAGATCTGTAATAACTCCAATAATAATAAGAATCTAGGAAACACCCCATCGCAGATCTTCGCGAAGGCTAGGCAGCTACACAGAGTAACATGAGTTGTGTAGTTTGGTTTGCAACCCCTCCAGACCTCATCAAGACATCCCTAGGGTGTGGAAACCTGGTTCTAGCACCCTCCCATACTACCTCGGGTGAGACTTCAGTCTGCGCTCTGCGGATTGTTGCCGAAAGGGCCGATAGTGCGGGATTTGTTTGGCTAAAACTCTTCCAAACCTGGGTTAGGGCCCAATAAGCGAACAAATGGTTCCGTTGCCGGGACCGGGATCTGCCTAAGGCATGTTTGATGTCGGAACGCTGGAACCCTACGAAGAAAGAGATTGAAGATTGGTTGGATCAGAAGCTTCACGAGTTCGTGGTGCAAGAAAACAAAACCCCACAGATATCTGAGAAGAGGTGGCTGGATTGCTACATATACATGGAAATCCACGAGATCTTCTTCACGTCCTTCTCGTCAGAACTGTATGAGTGGATCGCAAGGCTAGCAGATAGCTCGGGAAGGTGCAAGCTTGATCAGCCAATAGTGTGGACTCCGAAGTTAGTGCGTAGGCTAGAGGCATCTGAAGATAAGCTCGTGGGGGCCGTAGATCATTGGTTGGATTGGATAATAGGAGGGTTTATCACTAAATTTGCGATAGACACAACTGTCAGCTACAACGAAGCTGAAATATGTTTTCTCAAAGTACCGCGAGGTAAGTACATTAAGTCTTTGAATACCTGGATTAAGATGTTGTTATGTGAAAAACAAATGATGCGCATACATTAATGAGTGGAACGACGCGAAGTGGAAGGATCTTCAAAGGGATCGAAGGGTTAGGAAACAGTCCTTTAATTTCACCACTGCGAGCCAGTGAGGAAGAGCACGCTTGGGTTTCTCCAAGGAGTGCGGTCAGTTTGATCGGGCAGCGCATTCTGCACTTATCATCTCCGCTAACACCACCACTTCCATCGCCTTCTTCACCTCCGCGCCCCGGCCAGAGGCACGCGAAGAAGTGTGGTGTATAAAATGTAAGGGCCAGGGTCACGATAAGGATCATTGTCCTGTATTCGCGAACTATTTGGCAGGAGGAGGACCATTGCCATTGATACTAGAGGTGCAAGCAGGTTTGAGTGTGTTCGCCACTCTCTAGTGCGCGATTTGTCAGGTGGGAGGAAAGCACGCAACGGACAACTGTCACTTGTTGCAAAAATATACCTAGTCTCCGCAACAACTATACTGTAATTTATTTAGATCAATGGGTCATGATGAGGGAACATGTCGAAGCTATGAACTAATGATGGATAGGACCCCAACCTATCTAATGCAGGCAGAAACGCGAGGCCTCGATCCAGCTGTAGCAGCGAGGAGGGGTGGGACCAAGACAAGGCCATGGATAGTTAATCTGCTACAACTGTGGAGGACCCGGGCACTACGCACGCGACTGTACCAATCTGACTAGAATGTGTTGCCCATATTGCTATCAGTTTGATCATGAAGCGATAGATTGTCCGATGTTGATCACACATATGCACGAGAAAGGGGTACTACAGCCTGCTCCAACTCAAAATATTCAAATGATGAAGTGGGAACCACGCGAAGGAGACCCCAATGTGAATATGGTGCTTAGAAGTGGCGCGAATACAGGGGTGGATAAGGAAAAGCAACTTGAGGATGATACATGGGTCTGCAAGGCCCCTACGAAGGAATATGAACTTGACTCGGAACGCATGAAGGAAATAGATATGGAAGCTACGAAGAGATTCACAGAGGTCTCTACTTCAGGTAGTAAGGATCAACCAGAACCAGGAATGGATCCATCTATGCTTACTAGCTTTTTAGAGGCATGCATGAAGCTGCTACGAGACAATAAGGCAGTTAAAGGACTCCAAGAGTTGATCACTAGGTGCACAGGACCAGGGCAACTGCGCGTAGTTCGAAAGATGGGAAAGCATACTTTATACTGGGAGAGAAATGCATCTGACAATGCAAATTGGCAAATATGAGATGGATCAGGTAGTTTTCGACGTGGGTTCGGACGCGAACGTGTTACCAAAACAGACTTGGGAGTGGATGGGTCGGCACGTGTTACAGTGGTCTCCTATTCAATTAAGGATGGAAAATCTGCAAAAGATTGTGCCCATGGGGTAAGGGTTACTGTCATCCACAATCTCTATTACCTCAAAATCTATCTATGTGCTCGCGTCGTCAACTTGAAGAAGCGAAAAATGGTTTTTGAGAAACATTCCCTATGCGTCATCGTTCTGCTGGATCCAGCTGAAGGAGTAGGCTACACTGAACCTGTGCGCAAAGATGACAGTGACGATGAGCTGGACTGTATTTACCAGATAACAACGCAAGATTAGGATCGGGTAATCCTGATTGAAGATGGAAGAATATTATGGGAGCGCGACAGCTCCTGTACTTCAGATTCTGATGAAGAAATAGAACATTGGCAGAATCGATTGCATGAGGTATCTATGCTAAATTGCAACAAGATGATTAGAACACTATGGTACATAACGACCGAAGCCAGGGAATTACCAACATGTGATGGGGACAAAGGAGGGGACGAACTCTTAAACGAGAATGACAGGTCAGGACCAAAACAAAAGCAGTATGACACAATGGGTTGGGTATTGTGCGCAGTGCCTGCACAAGGGTGGCAGAAGCACCAACAGAATATTGGGAGCTGGTGTGGATGCAGAAGTAGGATGCACTAGCAGTTTCAAAATTCCTTGTTTCAAACACGGGTTGGGCGACTAGGACAAAGCAGTTTGCGCGCCCACCTGTGTCAATGGGCCCAGTTGCAGGTTGGGTAGGCACCACCCCAGCTAAGGCTAAAAAATCAGGACCCTATGTGGCAGTGGATAGAACGATGCACAGTCGCGAGGCCGTCCAGGATAGTGAAGACAGTTTACCTAGTGAGACAATCGGATGGGGACCTGCGCACCCTAGTTGTTCGATGGGCGGATAGGACCATAAGCATGAACCGGAGTGCGGAAATGACTCCGATAGCGACAAGATGAGAATAAATCAAGAAGGCAGAGAAGCATCCTTGGGCTACGGCTCCCGTAGTAGGAACAGGACGCAGGGACCTTGTTAAAAGAATTTGGCAGCTACAAGAAAAGCTTCGGTGCAGGAGCATGAAACTCCGGGAACTTGATGAAGAATGGGCACGAATGAGGAAGAGAAGTATGACATTGGATGAAGAAATTTGCAAACTAGAAAATGAATTCGTGCAAGCGGGCCGCGAAAACAGGAGCCTGAAGGGACCAAGGCCAGCCAGCATTACTATGGCATTTGAAGAAATTGCGGCCCTACTATTATGGCTGCAACCGCACCTCACTAATAAAGGGGAGGTACCAGAAAAAGGGGGATGTGACGCGAAGGCATATGGAAGGTGCCAATAGCCTGGGCTAGCAAGAAAAGCGAAGCCTCGCACCAAAGGTGCGACCACCTGACTATCTGTAGAAGGCATAGTCTTAGTGCCCCAGGCAGTTGAAAGACGGTGCAGGACTATAAACAAGGCTGCCAGAAATATGTGGAGAAAGGGGGGTCCGCGTAGAACCCATCTAGCACAAGGTTTGCAGTCTCACTTAAGGGGATGTGCTGCTGCGTGCAGAGACTCGGGGATGACTGTTGATGACACTGTTCATGACAAGAAGGATAATTTAATGTGGAAAAGAGTGGGCGGCAGACCTTTAAGACATGAATTACGAGCTAAATTCGGGGAGATTTGCCGCCAAGCAAGTACTAAGGACTAAAAAATGGAGGGAAGGGCTCAATTGAAATGCGGCTGTTACTATAAAATTCCACAGGGTAGTTTTCAAGTAGCTTTAGGGTTGTTAAGAATTGAGGTAGAACAGAGGAGTGAGTTCCAATCTACCTTTCCACCCATAACTGCGCAATTAACCGAGTCTAGTACAAACACAATGTCAAGAACTAGAGTACGAATTATGGAAGGTAGCCAAGAACCCTGGGTGACCCAGGAGGAGGTCGATGAGGCAATGAGCACACCAGAGGTCCCGAAGTCCCCACACACGCTGCGACCACAGAAGAACAATTGGCCAATGGGGCCCATCCGGTATCACTGCGGCACCCAAGAGTTAGTAAAATCTCGTTGGACGAAAAAGGTAAAGCCGTCACTATTGAGACAAAAGAGGAGGAGGAAGATCTGCAAGACCTAATAGCTCAAATATAGGCACAATTCGATGAGGAGGAAAATATCTCCAAAGCATCTTCAATGATAGTGTTACCCTCCTACGTGTCCCCATGGAAAGGAACAACGAAGATACCAAAGGACTTGGACACCTCGAAGAGTGCGCTCCAAACTTCGCTTCTTCCGGATGATATCAAGTTTGATGGACCACTGCTGGGACAGGTACCAAATATAAAATTTGAAGACTGGGACCTGGCGGATAGCCGAGAAATTCACGGACAAACTACAACAATAGAAATGGTTGCGAGGTGTGGAGAAGGCAGGGTTACTATATCTGTGGTGGATACTCCACTACCACCACGCGCCTATCACTATCTTTGTCATCCGGCAGCTACTATGTCTAGTACATGACGGGTATATGTGGCTGGAAGAGCTGATTCCCATCACGACTGACTTAATTCATCGAATCTCGTGGCTACCGATTAAAGGAAGAAATCCCGCAGACATAGCCGGAGAGAGTAGTGACTTGGGCCTTGCAGAAGCTATGAAGGCCAAATATAAGCTAGAGAAAAGGAAGCGAGGTTACGTAATCAAAAGTATCAAAGATCGAGGCGTGTGCATTGCCACTCAGTTGCTAGCTAGCAAGCTCATGAGGAAATGTCGTGCAGATGAAGTACTGACATCTATAATTGCGTTAGCAGAGCAGTGTGTAGAAGGGGTCCAGTTAAACTGGGCACAATTTCTGTGTGATGATTTTTTTGATGAACTGTAGGGAAGCATGGGACTAAGGTAAGACCTTCCACTATGTGTGGGTGCTCTTATCCATCCTGTTGATTACCGAGGAGCTGCCGACAGACAACCAGTTTCCCGCCGTGGAACAACACATACCCGAGGCTGCGAGGTATACCTCACTTTGGGCGACCACAGACGCAGCAAGGATCCGAAAGATAAAGGTATTTTGGACATTTGTAGAGGCGAGTTTACGAACATGGATCAACCGTAGGCCACGCCTGTCTCAAACGATATATAACACTTTACAGAGTGTGGTGGAATTCAAGGCAGATATGCATAACTTGTTTATTCGAGCGCGCAAGGATCCAGCCCGAGCATGGGAAAATCTGTTGTTTATTGCCACAGATGATGCAATCTTCGAAGTAATGGTGTCATGGTCTCCAAAGTGGCGTGCCTTGGACTTGGAAAAATTATAAAAAATTGCAACGCAACCGAAGAAGAAGGAGACCAAGCTGCGCCTCGCGAAGCTAGCAGAAAGAAAGCGTCAAGAACAAGAAGCGGCCATGCTGCAGACGACGGTTGAGGCAGCCACACTAGAGTAAATGACACAGATCACAATCGCAGCTACTAAAGAGGCTGAGGAAGGCCAATAAATGCCCATGGAGCAGAATATATAGGAGGAGGTGGAGACACAAGAATGCGCGAACCTTACAACAAGTGTGACCCAACTCAAGAGGCCGCGCGACCAGGAGCAACCTTCCGTGCGAAAAAGGACACAGGCAACAAAGTCCATGGGAGGAACCCTTATTGATAAGGACGCCCTAGCAAAATTGATGATGGAGCAGATAATTATGTTGGGGGCGCTCAGAGCGCAGTTACAAGCATTACAAGTGCGACCCCTGAGAGGGATGATACCGAACCTAGCAGATGATACATCTGCAGTTGAACAGATGGTGCGCACCCACACAATGAACACTTTAGCGTTACCAGCAAGCGCTGTCATAGCAGAAGCTGAAGGTAACGTGAGGAGTTGGGGGTTGAATTTAGCCGCCCTTCCCAAAGAGACCCTATACTACTGCAGGATGGGGTAACCGCTGAGCTCCGTACCAGGGAAGGCCACGCCCTCCAGGTCTTAACGAAGCAAAAGGGAAATCTGGACCAGATCAGTCTACAGTGTGATGACTTGATCGCACGCAACCAAGAAGTGGAACAGGCCATGATGGAGGTCTGTAGTAGCATACCAAAGCTGGCTATGCCAGCAGAACTCCCAACAACCAAAAAGATTCATCACATGGCCACAGGATTATGTAAGGCCCAAGAGGAGGCTGCCAAAGGTCAGTGGGAATTGAACTTGTAGATCGTGGAGCTAAGGCTGAAAGCGCAACCTCCTACACCACCAGAAGTTAGAGAGCAGTGTCGTCGGGCCCTTCAAGAAGACCCAACGTTGCAGTAGGTAGAGATAGAAGTACGGGAGTTACAACAAGCTTATGACAATGTCTAGGGGACTGCGCACACGGTCAACCTCACTCAGTGCTTAGCCAAGATGAGGGAGGCCCAAGCCATGAAGGAACAGGTGGACACCACGCACCAGAAAGAAGTCGGGCTTAAAACACGCATACAGCCGTGGTTGGAGGAAGCATTCACGATCACCGCTACGATTGAGGGGAAGCTGACTCAACTGTAGGACACATATGCCTTAGGGCAGGAAGGTGCCTCTGATAATGCATCAAAAAGTTGTGCACAAGTGATACAACGGACAACAGAAGAATGTGTAGCAGATATTAGCACAGCGCGGACATTGTTGGATGGAATCCGAGCCAAGATCACCGCACCAGCCGAGTGACTCGGGACGAATCACGATGATTGTGTTGGGGGGCTATTGGGCAGTGGGTCCCCCGCGTAAGAGCTTTGGGGCTTAAAGCCTGCAATTTTGGGTAAAAAGTATGGTAAAGGCTCCACGAAGTGCAAATTATAATGAGTCAAGTTAAAGGGTTGTCCGCCCGAGAAAAATGTAAGATAATAGAAAGTGAGTCGGCCTGCCCATGGTCGGTGGACCATGGAAATGTATAAATAGAGCAAGGCTCTAGGTTTAGAAGGTAGTTTTTTGGTAGCTTTGGTTAAGGTCTAAGGTGTATGGGTTTGTAAAAGCAAGAGTGCTCTGAGTCTGTAAGTCCGAGTCATGGTTGGTCGTAGTTAGAGTAGGCTCTGCAGCTGTGTGCACAGAGGCCTGGTATAGTCTGCAACTGTGTGCGCAGACCCCTGCAGCTGAGTGCGCAAGGCAGAATTGGATTGTACTGAATAGAAGGTTAATAAAGATAGGTGTTTCTTAATTATTGTGCATCTGATCGTAGATCTATATGTTTACGCTTATATTATGGTTTTATGCATATCTTTAAGATTTATGGTTGCACGCACTGGTTTTAACTGTTGAATGCTTGATTAAAGACCTTAAGGAATAGATCAGATCTGTAATAACTGCAATAATAATAAGAATCTAGGAAACACCCCGTCGCAGATCTTCACAAAACCCAGACAGCTACACAAAGTAGTGTATGTGCGTAGTTTGGTTTGCGACCCCTCCAGACCTCATCAAGACATCCCTAGGGTGCGAAAACCTGGTTCCATCACCCTCCCATACTACCTCGAGTGAGACTTTAGTTCTCGCTTCGCGGATTGTTGCCAAAAGGGCCAGTAGTGCGGGATTTGTTTAGCTAAAACTCTTCCGAACCTAGGTCAGGGCCCAATAAGCCAACAACTATTGTTCTAGAACAATTATGTCAATGCTTGCCACATTGCATATGGAGTCTCTTTCCCATGGAGATTATAGACAATATGGTGTAGCACTCCCTCCAATATGATCATTCTCACCTTGGCTACACATTTCTTCCATTATGTTAGATCCTGAGCATCAAATGTTAGCGGTTTTGGGATCCCATTATCAATCAATTCCTTCAACCCATTATCTTCCAGCATTGCCTCCATCCCGCCCTTCCAAGCAACATAATTGGAGCTACCCTTAAGGGCATACTCAAGTCTTAGTCCATAGAAACACATCCTACTAGCTCTGAAGAATTGATCCTGCAAATTCGATCCTCCTACAAAGACAACTTTGAATTCTCTTCTCTAATGTGAATCTTGCTCTGATACCATGTAGAAATTCCTATGTAGATTCAAAACTTCTCACATAATTTACTAAAACATAAAACTCAAATCTACTCTTCTCATATGCTTAAAGAAATTCACAATCGAGAATACAAATCATAAACATGCATCAAGATTCAACACATATACACAAATATTTATCTAGGGGAAAGAAATTGCTCAAAAACCCTTCCTATTTGTATTGGATTAATCAAAGAATCTGGATGAATACATATGCTTGCTCAAATCTGAGCACAAACTGCACTTGTATAATCTATCTTGTTGCTTCACTGACTGACTTTGGCCAATACTTAGCTAGTTTCTCAGCCTTCCAAGCTCCTATTTCCTTGCAATTTTCCTTGAGGAATTAGTCCCCTACTAATTAGGAAATTCCTCATTCTAGAATGCACAATTCCTTTAGGTTGATCTATGATTGCGTGCACCACCTGTACAACTTGGACTAGTTTACAATTGATAGTAAACTACCCTTGAACCTCTATCTCAATTGGGTAACTCAATTTCTCTACATGCATCATTTATTTTGGGTTCATTGATTAATTAATTGGTTGATCACACAATGAGCTGAAGTTACACTTCCACTCTTGGACCTTCCACTAGTTCCTCTTGCAGTTAGAACTAGTTTAATTGATCTTAACTCAATTTAACTGAAATAGATTGCTAGAAATTATCAATCAATCATACTGCATTGAACTCAAGTGTCTCCAACTCGATTTTATTGAGTTAACTGTGTGACAAGTGCCATGTCACCTAAATTAACTACCTCCATGATTTCTAGTAAAATATAAATTCGAATTTTAATCTAGTTTGACCAAGGCAAAGTCAAACTTATACTTTTTGCTGCATTTTCAACACAAAGGTCTCGGAATTCATCAATTGAAGGTCTGTAAGAAGAGAAATATTTCTAGTGAGTTTTCCTCTCAAGTTGGAGAGGTTTTGGCCCTAGTTGATCACCTACATATTGTGTCATGTTGTCTCATTATTCTTTATGATTTGGTAGTTGTTTGATGATAGAAAACATTAATAATAATCAAGTGAAAGAAGAATAAAGTAAAGTAAAAAATACATCACAATAAATTATCAAAGTAAGAGAAATCACATACACTTGTTGACCCTATATTTCTCAACATGGTTTTAGAGCTAAGGTGGCAAAGTCAAGGAAAGACAGCTTAAAGAAGGGCACTCAAGGACTGAATTATTGAAGATCATAAAAGGAATGAATCATCAATAAGGTCCACTCACCTCAAGAACAAGGATCACATCATCATCTTAAAGGAAGTCGAAACCCTAGTTCATTCAAAGAAGGCATCTACACTTGGAACATTCTCGAGATCCTCGCTCAATCAACACCTCGAAGAAGGAGACCTCAAAGACCCTATCTCTACTCAAGAAAAGGAAGGACTAAAAATTGAAGCATATTGAAGCCTCCACATCAATGAAAGCAAGAAGTTATTTTCGTCATCATCAAAAGATTCAAGGTGATCTCCCTCTCCTTGAGTCAAGGATCACTTTTTAAGAAAGTCATCTTCATCAAGAAGAAGTTTTCTATTACCAATATCATCATCAAATTCAAGAAGACAACAAGTTGAAGATATTGTCATCAAGGAGTATCTTCACAAGTAAGTTATTTCCACATTTAAATCTATAAAAATGTCTTTTTGCAAGGAAAGCAACAAGTTAGTTGGGGCTTCAAACTTTCTTGTATGGAAGAAAAGGACAGATCTGAACCTCATAGAGAATGAAGTCATGGAACATGTTAAGTGCTCAATATATAAACCTCCAAAGGAAGAAGATCAAGCTCTTGCAAAATTCATGAAAGGGGAAGTAAGGGTTCAAAGAATTCCAATAGAATCCATTAAGGATCCCCTTATTCCCTATGTATCAAAATTACAAACTTGTAGAATTGTTCTTTGCAGCACTGCAAGAGAAGTGATCTCGTTAAGACAAGAAATTTACAAGATGAAGATATCAAAAGAAGAAGTAATAGCCTCATACTTTATGACAGTGTCTTAAATAAGGGACCAACTAAAAGAGTTGGAAAAAATAATGTCTGACAAGGAAATGACTACTATAGTGCTCAATGCACTACCAGAGGAATGGTGTAACTTTTAATACACCGCGCACCTATGGGAAGAAGGAAACTACTCCATTCAATGAACTATGGTCACTATGCAAAATTGAATAAACCAGGTTAAAGGGAAAAAGTGGTGTAGGGTCAAACGAGCAAACACAAGCATATGCTGCCATGGCGAAGAGGAAAGGAAAGTTTGGGAAATTTGGTCCTCATAAAAGGAAGAAGAATATGGAAAAGGTTCAATGCTATGGATGTCAAGAATGTGGGCACTATAAGAGAGATTGTACCAAACTCAAGAAGGACAACAACAAAAGAGGAAGAGAAGAATCCCATGTCACCGAAGAAGTGGAAGAAGATGAAAAGAAGAAATCAAAGAAGGAAGAAGTAAAATATCTCTACTATGATTGAGATAAGTCTTCTCCACCTAGTTATTTTCATTTTTTATATCTATCATGGTAGGAAGCATTAGAAGCATGATAAGATGCATCATTTTAGGTGATGGCATCATAGTAGCATATGATTGAAAGCAAGATCTCTTGACATCATTATGGGAAGCTTGAAAGATAACTAATGTATATTGCAGTCATTATTAAGATTAAGTATATCTTTGTAACCTCATTGGAAGCATAAGTAGTACTTATGGGTAGAAGAAAATCATCTAGTGAAGAGTTTATCATACATCATTAGGAAGAAAAATTTGCAAGTTGAGGATAATCAAGTTCCTCTATTAGAATCTTCATTAAGAAGGTTCACTTACTAGAAGAATCAAGTTCACCGAAAATTCCACCTTGGATGGGATTCATTATCTGGAATAATGATGGTATGAGGACAAAGGAATGCAACATGTTAATATGGTTGAAGTACTCCCAATCAAGGACAAGAAGTTGTTGAAGGAAGCCTATATGACAAAAATAATAAATGAGGTATGCGTGCATGTATTTGATAAAATTGAGTCATGTCATATAGTTGCAAATAACATGGATAAATGTTCTACCTCAAGAGCATGATCAAGAAAAGGATATCCTCCATTGGAAGGATGCATGAAGGCATGGTTCACATATTGACTAGATGAAATCAACATAATAAGCAGTCATATAGAATATGAGGTGGTTGACAAAATGAAGGAACTATGGACAAACGTTATGGAGGAGAAATGTCTGAAGAAAGTAAGGAGAGATCATGAAAGATGAAAATATGGTTACATAGAGAAGGAAATCAACATCCCATGACTAGAATAATTCACTGCCATGGAAAAGGTATGAAGACTTTGGTGAAGTCTAGAAAATAAGGATACCCTTCAAATTGTATATCTTGTAGATGTGTCAATATGTATGTGGGATGTTGATGTTACAACAAGCATATTTCATTATGAAAGGCCATCACAAAAGGTAACTTTGATTTAATGTTCATTTTTTAGTTATGAACAACATATGATGGATTGATACATGGCTACTAAAAGAGAGTTGTAGATGTCATCTACAACTAGCACTCATGTTGTTCGATGGAAGATCCTAAATGAAACATGGCGTGGAAGAAGTAGTTGTATGAATTGTTATCATTGTAGAAGTTTTTAACAATTTTGGACAACCCGCATGGTTCCAAATTTTTTGTGTTAGACATGGTCAAGTCATTTTTATGTTTTTAGAGTCTAAGTCATAGGATTAGAGTCTCATTTCCATCATCAAATAAATTTCAACAACCTTGTTTTGCCCCTTATGGATCCCATATCATGTTTAAAGTTTCATGTGTTTGGTCATTTCAAAAATCTGAACGCACTACGAAACTGTCTAGGCATTTTCGTAGCGCAAAGTCCTGAAATTACACTACCTGCACTACGAAATCGGGGATTTGAAGTTAGGTCATATCTAGCTATCAAATCCACTAGAATTCGTTAAATTTTCATCATCAAGTGTCAGTCCATGAACCTTACCTGTCACATGCAACCATTCATATCCATCATTAGATTCGTTGGGGGTCATTTGTCCACAATCATTTCAAATTTTAAAAAAGGAAAGAGTTAGTTGATCCTAGTCATATCTGTGTTGATCTTGGTCATATTCATGCAAGAGACACTTGCTGCTGTTCTCAAGTTAGAAGTAAACAAGCCCAGGGTGAGCAGAGACCAGAATTCTTCCGCAAGTTTCAAGCGAGGCAGCTCTTCATCAAATTCAAGCAAGACAGCTCTTCCAGGTCTTCTATCTACAGGGTTTTCAAAGGAGAAATGTCGGAAGAAAGAAAGAATCACAGGCTAGGCCAGTGTCTGAGAACTGAACCTGAAGGCTTAGATGCTCTCACAAAGGATAAAACAGTTGAAGAAGCCTTCAAAAAAGTAGGTTGTTGGAGGTTCTGTGAGAAACTACAGGGAAGACATAACCATGTGACCAAGGAATTTGCTCTAAATTTCACAGGTTTACATGCAAATATTGGAGTTTTAGAATTACTAATTTCTCCTGAAGTTATATCTTTAGTCACGGAAATTCCAAGAGGTCAGGAAAAGTGGTTGAATAATTTCTAGTTTGACATGGCACCATGCAAGATATTCTTGAAGCCAGAGTTTGTAGACACAGATTTAACTAAAGCAGTGCCAAGGGGTTATGTCAAAGATTCATATGCCAAGCTACTCTCATGCATACAAAGGCACTTCACCTGTGAAGGAAGATACCACAAGGTGTATTCTTATCATTTCAAACTTCTATTGCATTTCACTGGGATAATATCTCTAGATCAACCTTTCTTTCTGTTTCGGAGCTTAGGCAAGATGTCTGATAAAATACATTTAAAGAAAGAAGCATGTGAAACATCATTGTTCCATCATGGCTTAGTTAAATTAATTGTCTTGCATGAACTTCAAAAGGTAGATAGAGAATGGTCTTTATTTCTCTTTATGTTTGGTTTTAGAGCTGAAACAGGACTTAACCCTAGGGCTAAGGAAATATCATCTCCAGTGATTAGTCACCATGCAAAAGAAAGGTCAAGCATGTTTGTTAAAATGAAGGCCAGAAAGCAAGTTAAAGAGCTAGTGACTAGAACACCATTGGCTATTCAAGATACTTCTTAGCATTCACAGAAGAAGAAAGTTCAAATTAAGGAAGCAGCACAAGAGCAGTCCATTGGTGAAATAGTCCAGAGAAGAGTAACGAGAAGTCAAATAGCCAAAGAAAAGGGTAAAACAGTGGTCACTGATGAAAGCCTAGTCTCAAAGAGAAATTTGAATGACCTTCTTCAGGCTATTGACATTGAAGAGTCCCCTCTGGTCCAAGCAGACTTCATTGAATTAGGTGAGGGCAAGTCAAAAAAGAAGAAATCCTCTAAAAAGCTACAGTTTGATGATCAGGTTTCAGAATTTGTTTTTAAGCCCATAAGGCCTGTGACTAGGCAGTCAAAAAGGTTGCAGGAGGCAGAGCTGGAGGTAAGTGAGATAGGGGAGATATCAGGATTCCGTGAAGATCTCGTAGTTTCAGTAGTGCAACCATCACTCATGCACGAAGATGATAGAAACAGAGCAGTCGATATTCAAGAAGAAGAAAATAACTATCAGGAAGTCAAGAAGAAATTGAAGCTTGCCAATCTTGAGATTGCCCAACTTAAGAAAAGGGAAAGGAAACATGCAATTGAAAAAGCCAATTTCAAAAGAATTAAGGCCCTGTGGGAAGACGGAAAAGTTTCAAAACCTGAAGTAGTTAGTAGAGACGCTCAATACTTCACCTAGACTATCCTTGCAATCAAGGAAGCAAGGTATATCAGAATAATCAATGATAGATTAAGAACTAATATCAGGGTGATGAAAAGACAAATTGAAGACCTGGAAATTCAGCTGAGCAATTCTGGAGGTCAGCCTCAACACAAATAAACTGGGCAGTAAGTGATGAAACCCTAATACAATTTTGGTTGAAACAAAGACACTACTTTTTGAAGTTGTTTCATGGAAGGGTGATCTCAAGTATATGTGGCATATTTACATAATGAAATAGCTGTGAAGAATCCTTAAAAGGAAAGTTTTTGGGAAAAAATTGTGTAAATTGATTCACACAGCAGTTTCGTAGCGCGCTGCGAAATTACTATAGGTGCAGTTTTGTTCTTTTTAACCAATCTTCAAAGGAAAAAAGGGGCTATTTTTGGAGAAGGATGCTGCTGGAGAATGTGAGGAGGTCATTTGAGAAGGTTTAAAGCCCAAGTAAAGGAAAAACTCAAGGAATGAAAGATATATGCAAGAAAAAGTTTTGCGCTACAGAAACAACAATTTATTTCGTAGCACATCTAGATTGGCTTTCTTCACACAACTTCAAGGAGTTTAATTTTGCACAAGTGTAAGAGCAGGGTTCTATGGCTAAATCAACATGTGTTATATGATTAAAGGGGCTAGTTTGGTCAGCAGGAGATTCGAGGAACACCATTGAAGACCAAGGCTACACTGCAGGGGACATTTTCCTAGTTTTCAGGACAGATGAAGGAGAAGTTATTGAAGGCCAGTAGGAGGGTTATGGATATCACAAAGGTCGAAGTTAAGGAGGAGCAGTTGTCAAGTATCGAATTTAATTCCTAGTTTAATTTGTTACTATCATAATAAGGAGTTGTACTCCTAATTTTATTAGGACTCTAAGACTGTTAGATGACTGCTACTTGTAATTAATAGTCTGTTTTAGGAATGAATAGGTGTCAAGATAGGAAATTCGAATTCCCCTCATGTTGGATCAGGGAATCCGATATTGTAATGATAACTCTATAAATGACAAGAGGTGGAATGCCTCAAGGTTGGAAATTTTCAGAAGAAACAAGCATACTATGTTATTGTAAGAGACTGTGTGTTTTTATGTTAATACAGATATTTTGGCTTCACTACTCAGGATTCAGAGAGAGTTTTAATGTTTGATTTTCTCATGGCCTTTTCCATCTACTTACCTGTAGTGGTATGAACACATGTTACTTAGAATTCATCGATAATGCTCTAACTTCCTTCATGTCTTTATAAACTGTGTTCCTTTCATTATGACTCTGTTTTGCTGATATATTAAGACTCTTTATGCCCTGACTTCCATGTTAAGCTGATCTTTTTGTTGTACTAAAACATATTTTGACTCCATAGCCCAATGTATGTTTGTTGATTGGCATTTTAGCCATTTATACCTTTTCTTTTTATTTTTTTCCATAGAGTTAGCCATCTAATCCTTAAATTAAAATCTTTAACCTAGTGAGAGAGCCCTCTCAGGTTGAGGAGGCTAAGCCTCAGCCAAAATATTGGTTTGAAACAGTTACTCAAAGTCTTCCTGATCAACAGTCTATCAGGGTCTGGTTTTGTGATAACATGAATGAAAGTCAAATGTGGACTAGAAGGTGACTTTCAAGGCAAGGAAGGATGACATGACTAACTTGATTAAAGTGATGGATGGTTGATGCCCTACAAGATGAAGGCTCCATAATAATGAAGATGAAATTCATGAAATCTAAAGGGGGAGCTCAACAAGTAGTCAAATATCCCATGATCTCCACTAAAGAATAAATTTTTTGCTGGAAACAAGTCCCTGGTTAAGAGGGAGCTTGGGTACATTCCTTCACAGAAATTGGTATATCCTCCCTAGTCAAGCGGGAGAGATAGGAAAATCATTATTATCTTCAATTGGGAAGAAATAATGGAGGATTGGGTAAGCATCTGGCATATGATACTCTTTGAGGATGTTGTAGGGCATCCAAGACAAGAGTAGTCATAGAGGACCGATATTCTTTGAGGACTAGGAATCTAATATAAGAATAGTCCTAGAAGGACATACCCTGTGAACACTGAAGTGGGGTAAGTTCCTTGACAGACAATGATGAATATTTCTATAAATCATTGGTCTCACCATAATTATGCTCTGATATTGTGGAGAGATAGAGTTGTTAGTCAAGGCCTTTCTATGTGACAATGTTGGATGATATTACCAATCTGACTCTTCTTATGAGAATTCTTCAGATTGAAAATGTCCAAGTACCTTACATGTATTATGAATACCTCCCTAGTTAAGAGGGAGTGTTGAAATATGTAACTAGGTTCAGTCTTCATAATGACATATGTAATTATGATTTTATGTATTTAATGGAAAGACAAAAATAAATTGTGAGTCTTGAGGCATGGGTTACATGCTCACGAGAATTTATTTTATAGGTCAAGCATCCATTGAGTGCTTCTAGGTTTGTCATGAAGTCATTGAGTCATTGTCATGTATTGAATACCCATTTGGGATGTTACATATTGTAAAAGAAATTTTATTGAGTCAAAAGACCCTCCAAGACCGCGTCATGGCACAAAGATCAAGTCGGCTTACATGGAGAGACGAGTCGATCTAAAGGAGAAATTCTATCTATTGAGAATCCGATATAAAGAATAATTCAACCTCATTTGGAACACACACTTCACTCGAACAAGTTCGATCACAAGGAAGAGAATAAGTGTGAAAAAGAAGAGGATGAAGGAACAAGAAGAAGTCGAGCCAGGGATTGTTTTTGGGCTACTTCTCTCCACAGGTGCGAAGGAATTAGGGTTCATGTTGCTACAATAAATATGGGTTGTGGAAGTAAAGCTAGGTCATCAAGAAGAGATATTTTGGAAGTTGAATTCTCTAGGAGAGTGAATATACCCAAGCAAAGAAGAAAGGAGCATAAATACACCATTATTTTTCTCACATGCTAGGGTTAGGGTTTTTGCATAAACTATTGGGTAGGTCGAAGTTGCAAAAGAAGTTGTTGGGCAGGTCGAAGTTATAGAATAATTTTTTAGGTAGGTCGAAGTTGCAGAAGAACTTGTTGGGTAGGTCAACGTTGCAGAAGAAGTTGAGGGGCAGGTTGAAGTTGCAGAAGACGCTGCTAGAGGTCAGATTTGCAGAAGTTTCTAGAAGAAAGGTTTGACTCAGTCATGGAGGGTCTTGGTAAAGGGTCAAAGGTCTTGGAATTTTTCAATTGAAGTTCTTGTAGGAATGTACAGGGTAAGTTCCTCAGACAAAACACCAAAGGACACCGCTCACAAACAGATCACAGATCAATACACCAGTATTTTTACGTGGTTAAAACCCTCAGAGAGGGAAACAGTCCACGGCCTGCGCCAACGTGGCTACTACAGGCAATTTATTAATAAAAGAATGAAAATTTTACATAAGCTTCTCTCATGCATGTTAACCTACAAATGACTCTCCATGCGCTTTAAATAGAATTCATGGACCAATCGGGTGTCAAGCCACGGATCAAGTGTCGGTATTACCGAGGAGAGAATGAACCGTCGGATCACTACATATCGTGACCGTCGGATTGTAAGTTACAAAATGTACAACGGTAAAGAAACACACTTTACCTAACTCTATACCTAACTCTATACTAGACCAAGTTGAACTTAACTATTTTCCTATGTGTCGGAATATCCTAAC
>APFE030407047.1:40000-42278 GCA_000404065.3 Pinus taeda | reverse complement strand
TTCTTTATGAGCAAGGCATACAGTCTCTTCAGAAGATTCAGGGGCTGTCTTCTTTCCAAAGGATTTTTCTCTTTCAGCAAACTTTTTCACAAGAGATTCAAAGGTTATATCTTTGAGATTTCCATTTGCCTGCAAAGACTCAAGATAATTGGAGTATGTAGGATAAAGTGCCTTGAGAAAAGCAATAAGAGAGATATCCAGCTCAACTTTAGTGGATTTGATATCATGCATTATAGACTTTATTCAGATGCAAGAGCAAGAGGATCATTATTTTGCAGTTCAAGAGTGAAGAGTTTAATCATAAGTTGGACGAATTCAAAGTGCAGAATGTGAGTCATAGAGTTCTTTCAGCTTTTGTAAAGCTTCAAAGGTAGTTTAATATGATGAAATATGGCGACTCACCTCTTTATTTACAGATGCTGCGATTAATGCATAAGCTTTGCTGTTCTTGTTTTCCCAAATGGCGAGCTCTTTGTCTAAGGTAGGCTTTTCTGGGTCACTGTCTCCTTCTCCGACACACACTCCTTTCCACAACTCATTGAAGATGAGGGTGTGTTGTATCATCCGGGACCAATCAAGATAGTTCTCCTTGCCAATGAGAACTATTCCCACAATAGATATGATTGAATGCATTGAAAAAACTGAGTGTTGTAAAAATATTTCTGCTGGCAAAAAATGTGCTTTTGTGGATTAAAAAAACTTCTGCTGCTAAAAAACACTGATTCTGAGATGTTGGTCTTTCCAGTCAAACGCAAGAGCGTTAACTATGTTAGCCACAACGTTATGAAAACAATATTATGAGAGCCCAATAGCGTGGTATATATGGGATATAGTCTATATGAAAACAGCATTAACGTGGATACAACGTTATATATACCAACATATTTATGAAATGGAGCATTAGCGTGGATACAACGTTATATATACCAGCGTACTTATGAAAACAATATTAGCGTGGAGACAACATTATATATGTGGAACAGCGCTTATATATATATATATACCAGCACCGTATAGAGGTCAGCGTAACATGGAGTAATACCAGCAAACCACAACACCAATCTGCAGAGAAAAAGCATGACAGGAATCAAATGCATGGCATGCTCTGCCCTAAACCTCGGTTGCTTCTTCAAGTAATCCTCCACCGATTCCTTATATCTAGGAAGCAAATCGATGGCCGCCGCGCTATAGCCCCTGTTAATAGAAGATCCTTTAACTGGAGACAGCGACACAGAGGAAGCCGCTAGTAAAGCAATGGAGAAGTCGTCTAGAGGAATGTTTCCGGCGTTGCAGTAGAGGAACGTTGCAGATTACAAACACTGACGTTTACACAAGATTAAGGTTCTGGTTCGAATCAGCATGTGTGGATATCCAAGTAGCAGCGCGGAGGGCTGTGCATCATTTTGAGATGTCTTGAAAGAATAAAGGGACAAAAACGGGAAAACAAAACCGTCGAAGCAAAGAAAAACTCTCAAAATACAATCAAACAAAAACCTGTGAAACTCGCAAGAGCCGCAGAACAAAGAGTTCCAAGAAACCTATGGCAGCTCAGTGAATGTGCTAAGACTGTATACAGGCCGTGCAAATTTCGATCGAGAATCCACGAGACTAGGGTTTCTCTGTAATCTGCGCGAGTTCCAGAGGAGCCAAAAAAGTTTTAGATATGGAGCAGCATTCATAATGGTTTTAGATATGGAGAGCCAGATAGTTCATCAGCATAGTTCAACGCATGTCAGGCTAGGGTTTGTAATGAGGAGCGTTTAGCCAACGGACCAGCATACAACACACAATAGCTATTGTGGAGGGGACAGAGAGCAGTAGGCAGTGGACAAAGGAGAGAGAGCAGTAGGCAGATGGGAGTTACAACTATTTTGGGAGCTGGCTCTGATACCATGTCAGGCCAGGAGTAACTTCCCTACTGCCTGAATAATCTCATCCAAAAGCTCAAATAGAAGGTTTGCATCCTTCACCTTATATGATGCATCAATTGATCTCAAAAACAAAAACAAGGTTCCTTGAGGGAAAGAAACAAGGAAATTAATGATAGTGTGGTTCTTTCCATTGATTAATCTATATTGTTCAGAAATCTAGGGCATAGAAATTAGGTGATTTCTCTATGATAGATAACTGCTTGTGAATGCTTTTACTTCTTAGATTAGGATCATCTTTTACTTATGTTATTATATTGTTCTTCTTCATCAAATAGTTACCAATACATAAACCATAAAGAGACAAGAGACACAATGTAGGCTATCATCCAGGGCCAAAACCTCTCCCA
>APFE030407047.1:0-35000 GCA_000404065.3 Pinus taeda | reverse complement strand
CTTATCTAGATAAGAGCATAGATCATCTCTAAGAAGATGATACATGAGATCAGTTGAAGACATGCTGCTTCAACTAATTCTCCAAGGTGACTCCTTCAACTATCGTTGTGTTGCATTTCGTCATCATGTTGCACCTCACCGTGCTGCACCATGCTGCACCCATCATCACTATGTTACATCTCATCATGCTTCATTAATCATGACTGTACCCATCACTATACTGCATTATGTGCCATTGCTGCACCATGTTGCCACACTGACCTATGTGTTGGCTGCATCTTGCTTGCTTGTTGTCCCTAGCATGCTTGTTGTCCTTTGCATGCTTGATGTTGCATGCTAGTTGTCCCTTGCATGCTAGCTGTAACATTGCATGCTTGGTGTATTTGCTGCTAAGTACCATACAACTATCCCAATGTTAGTTAGTTGTCCCTTGCATGCTTCTCTCCTTCAGAGACAGATGCTCCGGTTGTTCCGGCAAATTCGGCTATTCCCAGCAGTTCCGGCAATTCCGACTATTCGCGGCAGTTCCGAAAGTTCTGACTTTTCCCGGCAGTTCCGACTTTTCTCGACAGTTCCGGCAATTCTCGGCAGTTCTGGCAATTCTGGCTTTTCCCTGCAGTTCCGACAATTCTAACTATTCCCGGCAATTTCAGCAATTCCGATTATTTCCGGCAGTTCCGACAGTTCTCGCAATTCCGGCTATTCCTGGCAGTTTCGGCAATTCCGACTATTCCCAGCAGTTTTGGCTTTTCCCCACAGTTCCGGAAATTCTGACTATTCCTAGTAGTTCCGACAGTTCCGGCAATTCCGCCTATTCCCAGCAGTTTCGACTATTCCCGGCAGTTCCGACTTTTCCCAGCAGTTCCCGTCAGTTCCGGCTATTCCGACTATTCCCTACAGTTCCGGCTATTCTCGGCAGTTTCGCCTTCTCCCAGTGGTTCCGGAAATTCAAGCAATTCCGACTATTCCTAGTAGTTCCAGCTTTTGCCCTCTGGATTAGGGCAGCATTATCCCTTAGGATCTATCCTCCTACTAAAACCAAAAGACAAGTAGAGAGGAAGAGATCCCAAGTGTGTTTAAATGACTTGAAGGCCACGTCTATTTATACTAAAACGTTGAGCACAAGTGGGGTTTATTTGGTTGTTGGTCAACCTTGACGAATTGTCCCCTAACACAAATAAATTCATATCTCCATGAATACTTATAGGAATCGAATGATCTTTAGATCAATCCTACACCTCTCGATGAGAGGGATCCAAGAAAAATATCAGCTTCCACTAATAAGATGATCCACATGGAGTTTGGCACTAGTTGCCAATTTTAAAACTCCCTCTCAACTAGGAAGAACTCCATCCGCTGATCCATATGTCCTACTGTACTATCTCTGCCATCAGTGCCCTGCACTGCTCTGCTCTACTGAGCTCTGCTTTGCTCTGCCCTGCTCTGCTGAACCATGAAGAAGAAGAATTGATCAAGAATGTCTCATACCATTCTCTACTGACCCGAAGTCAGTTTCATCTGAAAAGAGTGTGTCACATCACTCTTACTGGCCCGAAGTCAATTTTATTGATACCAGATCAATATCACAAGAGAGTGTCTCAAACCACTCATAGTGATCCCTGATCAGTTTCATTGATCCCAGATCAATGGAGGTCATCCTAGCATAGGGAGTACGGTAGATACATCGATGCGTCCATCGATAGTACTACTATGGTCCCTAACCCCATTTCCCTGCTCATTGATCAGATGAGAGGTACTTCCCATGAGTCCCAGACTGCATGGGTAGGATGCCTCAATTGGAGAACTAATCATCCTGTCCACAAGAGAACGAATCATCCTATCCCACACTCACCACGGGAAAACTAATCATCCCGACCCACAGGAGAACTAATCATCTTGTTCCATAGTTGCCACGGGAGAACTAATCATCCCGACCCACAAGAGAACTAATCACCCAGTTCCATAGTTCCATGAGATCAGTTGAAGACATGTTGCTTCAACTAATTCTCCAAGGTGACTCCTTCACCTATCGTTGTGTTGCATTTCGTCATCATGTTGCACCTCACCGTGCTGCACCATGCTGCACCCATCATCACTATGTTGCATCTCATCATGCTTCATTAATCATGACTGTACCCATCACTATACTGCATTATGTGCCATTGCTGCACCATGTTGCCACACTGACCTATGTGTTGGCTGCATCTTGCTTGCTTGTTGTCCCTAGCATGCTTGTTGTCCTTTGCATGCTTGATGTTGCATGCTAGTTGTCCCTTGCATGCTAGCTGTAACATTGCATGCTTGGTGTATTTGCTGCTAAGTACCATACAACTGTCCCAATGTTAGTTAGTTGTCCCTTGCATGCTTCTCTTGTTCGGAGACAGATGCTCCGGTTGTTCCGGCAAATTCGGCTATTCCCAGCAGTTCCAACAATTCCGACTATTCCCGACAATTCCGACTTTTCCCGACAGTTCCGTCAATTCCCGGCAGTTCTGGCAATTCTGGCTTTTCCCTGCAGTTCTGTCAATTCTGACTATTCCTGGCAATTTCAGCAATTCCGGTTATTTCCGGCAGTTCCGACAATTCCCGCAATTCCGGCAGTTCCGGCAATTCCGGCTATTCCCAGCAGTTTTGGCTTTTCCCCGCAGTTCCGGCAATTCTGACTATTCCTAGTAGTTCCGACAGTTCCGGCAATTCCGGCTATTCCCAGCAGTTCCGGCTATTCCTGGCAGTTCCGACTTTTCCCAACAGTTCCCGGCAGTTCCGACAATTCTGACTATTCCCGACAGTTCCGGCTATTCTCGGCAGTTCCGCCTTCTCCCAGTGGTTCCGGCAATTCAAGCAATTCCGGCTATTCCCAGTAGTTCCGGCTTTTGCCCTCTGGATTAGGGCAGCATTATCCCTTAGGATCTATCCTCCTACTAAAACCAAAAGACAAGTAGAGAGGAAGAGATCCCAAGTGTGTTTAAATGACTTGAAGGCCACCTCTATTTATACTAAAACATTGAGCACAAGTGGGGTTTATTTGGTTGCTGGTCAACCTTGACGAATTGTCCCCTAACACAAATAAATTCGTATCTCCATGAATACTTATCAGAATCAAATGATCTTTAGATCAATCCTACACCTCTCGATGAGAGGGATCCAAGAAAAATATCAGCTTCCACTAATAAGATGATCCACATGGAGTTTGGCCCTAGTTGCCAATTTTAACACTCCCTCTCAAATAGGGAGAACTCCATCCGCTGATCCATATGTCTTACTGTACTATCTCTGCCATCAGCCTTGCACTGCTCTGCTCTACTGAGCTTTGCTTTGCTCTGCCCTGCTCTGCTGAACCATGAAGAAGAAGAATTGATCGAGAATGTCTCATACCATTCTCTACTAACCCGAAGTCAGTTTCATCTGAAAAGAGTGTGTCACATCACTCTTACTGGCCCGAAGTCAGTTTTATTGATCCCAGATCAATATCACAAGAGAGTGTCTCAAACCACTCATAATGATCCCTGATCAGTTTCATTGATCCCAGATCAATGGAGGTCATCCTAGCATAGGGAGTACGGTAGATACATCGATGCGTCCATCAATAGTACTACTATGGTCCCTAACCCCATTTCCCTGCTCATTGATCAGATGAGAGGTACTTCCCATGAGCCCCTAGACTGCATGGGTAGGATGCCTCAATTGGAGAACTAATCATCCTGTCCACAAGCGAACGAATCATCCTATCCCACAGTCACCACGGGAGAACTAATCATCTCGACCCACAGGAGAACTAATCATATTGTTTCACAGTTTCCACAGGAGAACTAATCATCCCGTCCCACAGGAGAACTAATCATCTTGTTCCATAGTTGCCACAGGAGAACTAATCATCCTGTTCCATAGTTGCCACGGGAGAACTAATCATCCCGACCCACAGGAGAACTAATCATCCAGTTCCATAGTTGCCATGAGAGAACTAATCATCCTGGCCCACAGGAGAACTAATCATCCTGTTCCACAGTCGCCACGGGGTATCACGGGGGATTGTTGAACCTGTCATCCTGTACATAGCACACCACCAGGGGAGGGTGAGTCACTCTGTGGTCGTATGTTGCTCCAGTAAGTACCCCAAGCCCCCTAGAGCTCCCAGAGCTCAATGCATGCAACATGCAGGACCCTTATAAGAAGGTCACTCAACGACTCCAAGTCGTTCGGGAAAGTCAAAGATTTGACCTTTCCCCAACGCTTTGAACTACTAGACCACGCCTGACGGACTTGTCATAATAGTTCCATTGTTGTTCAAGTACACTTAATAGTATTCTAACTTGCAGGACATAAAGGCACTTGTCCTGTCCTTTTCATGTACACTCTCCACCAAAACCGTGTGTTGCTCATATTTACTTTCAATTTCTGTACAGGATTATGCTAAAGCCTGACATACATTCTCAACAATTTCATCATTTTCGAGTTTCTTGCACCAGCACTCTCTACTATAATTGATGAACATTATTCATCCCGTTAGTCAATTCTTATATCGATGTGCTGACATATACAATAAAGATCGCAAGTTATATCAGTTAATTGCACCTACAGGCTGTCCTGACTCCTGCTGTTAGTTTTATTTCTCTAATTCACATTCTATGTGTAGAGCTTATGCGAATAGCATTCATCCTCTAACATTAAAAGGATTATTACAAACCTAATGGCAACAACACTAATCTAAGGTGAGCCAAATGCTAAATTTGATCGGCTATATAGGAATACAAACGATGGATTCTACTCTTAAACAAACAAACAAACAAAAAATTGGTTTTTCACTCTTGTGGCAATCTTGGCAACAAATACCGTGGGTAGCACCTAAAGGCTGTCCAGATGTTACTTTCATTCCTCTATATCACACCCTAAGTTTACAACTTATGCAAATATCCCCTAACACAAAAAGGTTTGTTACAAGCCTAATGATTACAACACTAAGCCGAGGTAAGTATTTCCAAGCCCTGTTCCTCCTTATTCCAGGAATATGCCAATGGATGCAATGGATGCTTGACTGAAAACAGAAAAATTAGTGTGTTTGTTCTGCTCGCAACCTTGGTAACATATACATTAACAACAATGCCTTTATAGAGGATATCGTATGTATTTTAAACCAGTTAAAATTTTAAAATTATATGGTAATTAAAAGTTGGCACTTGAGCACCTTATGCAAAATTTGAACAAACATTGTCAGATAGCAATCAATTATTAAAATATTTGGGATATCATAACTGCCATTTTGAAATTTTCAATGTGCATTGAGCTGCGGTAGGAATAACAGAATAACTATCAAGGGTATTGCCCAAGGGATAGCACTTGAACATATATACCATTTTGAAGCACTTAGAAATGATAATAATAGAGGTAGGCATGTGTCAGGCTACTCTGATATTCTCATATTTAATTTTCAACAAGAGGACCTGGAAGCAACAATAATATATTCACCCAATTTGTTTAGAGCATGAATGAACAGGTAATCACCAATCCAATAAACAGACTCTTTTGGATAAGAGCCTTTGAATTTCCACACGTTCTATGAAAAGATCAGCACCATATTTAAATATTCTCTACATGAATACACCACTGAATCCAGCTGCAACTGACTTCAACCCAGAGTTTTCTAAATCATCATGTTCAAGTAATTACATCCATCTGCATCCATCTATCCCTTGACTTTTTGTCTAGGCAAAACTAAAATCAATAATCTAATTGCACTCCTTGCATGTGAAATATCAGTAGGCAATCCTTACATTTTTTGTTCATATTCCAAAAGAACTTTCGAAACAAAACGTTGGAGGATATTCCGCCAATTACCATGTTTAGATGTGAGACCTGTAAAGATGATTACAAAGATTTAATGATATAAAGCTCCAAAAAATGGCATATAGAGAAAGATATAACCTGCTATTATATATGTGTTAAATTGCATAGCAGTTTGATAGAATTAGACTACACATATTTTCCCTTCCCATTTAAGCATTCAGATAAATAATTTCAGCAGATGTCAACAGTTTGTAACGCTTTGCATAATGGGCTCGCATGAGAGGTTAGTCAGTGACACTTGCCATAGTCATGGCAATTTCAAATTTGATTGAGAAAGTTCACTGGCTTAGAAAGAGTCCCAAACAGGGACAATAGGGGATGAACCTCAACCTCGACTGCTTTGAATTATGAACTCAAGCTCACCTGAGTATATTTCAAGAGATGGGTGAGGATAGATATGGTCCCCAGCACCCTCAAAGCTGCAGGGATTTATGTCTGTCTGTATGTCATACACCTGCGGGGTGTACTGTCTCATGTATAGATCAGGCTATATTGCCAGCATGACATGCTGATGCAAGCAGTACTGCCATGCCAACACTATAGTGCCAATACACACCAGTGTACCACTCTGTCAGAGTTGAATATAGACCCATTGCATAAATCCCCTACAGATTCAGCTTATGGAAGATTACATTTATCCTGCTCCTAACATTACTACAACATCAACATACTATTGTCATCCAAGAAAACAGTAATGCAGAAGAAAGTACCTTTCTTCTTGGATGAGTTTGTTAACTAAAGCAGCAAAGAGCTCATCTCTTCTCTCAGCCCGAGCTTCTTCTCGTGCTCGTCTTTGATCTTCCCTCTCGCACCAAGCCTGCTCTTTCATCACCCGTTCCTTTTCCAATTTCTCCATTGCTATCCTCCATTCTCGTTCCCTTAATCTCCTCTCTTCCTCCCTTCCCTCTACTGCCTCCCTCCATTGCTCCTCAAACCTCTGCTGTTGCTGAAAAAAATCTTCAAGCACCTCCTGCATACTATTTGCACGGTATTTATCAGCCGTAACTCTCTGTCTTTCTTTATCGGCCTTACTTTTCTTTCTCTTAATAATCTTCTCATCTTCACTCTCATCCTCTTCCTCTTCCTCGTCTTCTGAATAATCATCCGAAGATTTTTCCCCCAACAAGCGTTTGAATCTCTTCACTTTTTCTTTGGGTTTCATGCCAGCCTTTGACTCTAATAGCAGTCTGTCCATATTTCTCTCCCGTTCCTTGAATATCGCATCCAGTTCTTCAAAGAAAGGGCACTGTCTTCCATTATCCGGCTCTGAGGTTTCTTTACCCTGAATATATAAGGCTCATTGGCGTCAGAGATCTATAACATATTAACAAGACGGGCTACAAATTTCAAAGTTTGGACTTGATCCAAAGAAACATTGTAGGCCATCACAGAGTTCCATAAATAAATCAAACTGGAAGAAATAGGGTTACAAATTGAACCTTAGAATTTCATTTAAAATAGGTTACAAGAGGCTTTCACCTAAAAACGGGTCACAAGACAGAATTTCATTGTTTCATACAAAAAGGTTAGTAGATTGCTATGTGCCCAGAAACAGGAAATGGTAAACAGAATGGGAAATGGAAATGGAAATAAAGGGGTTCAGGGGATAACAAAACCTGATCCCCGCCCCACTCCTAGCATATAAAATCGATTATTAATGTACAATGTAGTGTCAAGACTGAAGAAAGGAATGGGAACAGGGGCACAATGAGAAACAGGTATCCTAGCCATGTTTTTGATAAACAAAATGAGAAGTTGAAATGGAATGCGAAATGGAGGTAAAGGGTTTCAGGGGATAACAAAACCTGATTCCCACCCTCGCTCCCATCATATATTATGCATATAAAATTGATTAGTAACGTAGTCATGTGATATCAAGTTGCAAGATGGGAATGGGAACAGGGACATAATAGGAAACATGTCTCCTAGCCATGTATCGAGTGACATAGCAAGATTGAACATTAAATCTCATGACGGGAATGGGAACAGAGACATAACAGGAAACAGGTCTCCGAGTCATGTTTCGGATAACATAGCAAGATTGAATATTAAATCTCAGGTTGGGAATGGGAACAGGTACATAATAGGAAGCAGGTTTCCTAGCTATGTTTCCTAGGGTGATTGCACTGGATTTCAATTTATTTCGTTAGAAAGGGATTGCAAGGCTGAATTTGCGTTTCCATAAAAAAGAAAGTACGCACAAGAAGTATTGCGTTGGCCTTACTTACTGGGCTACTCCTAACTATACCGATCAAAATTGTAAGATCCTGATCAAACCTTTACTAAAAGGGCTGGATCTAAAACATCAATCCTGGAGCACATGAGGTCCGCCGTCCGGTACAGGAAGAAAATGTTACGATGCCTATGGTTTCATTCTCATCCCTATGTTATAAATTTAAAGGAACGAGGTTGAATGCAAGTTTTGGGTGATTTTGACAAAAATCCATTCTCAATACCTACTAAATTTACATATAATACAAATTTCAAAGAAATAAGGCTGAATGCAAATACTGAACCATTTTGAACAAATAAATACTATCAGAGTTACATTTTTAAGCCAAAGGAAAAGGATATCTGCTCTTGGCACTACAACTCCACCCTACATGTTTCTATTTGAAAAGAAAACCAAAATAAATAAAAAGCCGTTAGCCAAAATAAACCAAGAATTGTACCTTGTAACGGTTAACGAGATTTTTCCACTTGCATTTACACTGCTCTCCGCTTCTTCTGTATCCCTTGGCCTTCATTTTCCCCGCGATAATCTCCCACAGGGTCTTATTTCTTTTTGTCTGTGTGAAATCCTTTTCCAGCTCTGCCCTGATGGCGATGAATTCCCTCGTCTCCTGATGACCCCATTGAGGGATTCTGTCATCTTTCCTCTTCAATTGAACTTGATTCATCTCTGCCTCCAATGAAGGTGACTGCAGTGGCAATGCTGCCACTGTAGTCATGTTGTCCCCTTGCATTTCACCTCCGCTGCTCGTCCTTCTTTAACAAAAGCACAATACTCCCGTGTTTGAATCTTCTTCTTTAACAAAACACAAGATTCCACGCAAAGCTCTGTAATGGATTAATATCAATTACAGACAATTAACGTTGCAAATATCAGATTTAAATCTCTGTAGATTGGTCGACAATTTAATAATGGGCGCAGGTGTCAGGGTCAGTGGATGCTCATATCAAATCAAAACTGCCATCAATTTATAGCTAATTGCATTGTCTACTTGTCTATCTTACCAGAGCTCATGTCATTCCTGTCGTCAATTGGAAAAATAACCAGTGTGTAAATTTATTTTTTCTGGATCTATTTTTCATGACCAAGTATCTTCGAACGTGATTTCTAAGCTACTTTTTATATTTAAATTTCAGAACGGTTAATTGTGACGTACATGTTATCACTTTATCACATATTTTTTATGAGCGAAAATAAATATCTTTATAAAGGAGTGTGGGATTTTTTAGAGTTTTCTGTACTGGAATTTGATGGAAAAATTTGAGGTTAAATCTTGGTTTGTGTTATTTAATCTATTTTTTTGAATATATAGATTTAGCACTCTAGATGGAAAGTTCATGGGCACTTTGATTGAGCAGAATTACTTTTTATATTTGTGATTTCAATAAATCCCTGTTAAATTTTACCGAAATTACACCATAAAAACTTTCAAAATATCACCATAAAAACAACTTCTTTAAAAATGGAATCTAGCTCTGAATATTATTATATATTATTTTATATAATAATATTTTTATTATTAATAATTATTTAAAAGATTTTCAATAATTTAATAATATTTATTTTTTTTATTTTTCAATATTACTACCAATTTTTGTTGAATTTAAGATTCTGTGATTTATATCAGTTTTTTTAGAAGAATTTTCAGCGTAAATCACATTCGAATGCATTTGTGGTGTTTCGAACCAATGAGTGTGGTTCACTGTAAGGACAAGTTGAAGAATCAGATCCACACCGCATGTTAAATAGACAGAGCAGATCGTCATTACACAGAGGAGATCGTGAGGACAAGTTGAAGAATCAAATCAAGGTGGACAAGTTGAAGAATAGGTTGCATGTTAAATACACAGAGGAGATCGTGAGGACAAGTTGAACTGCATGTTAAATAGACGGAGCAAAACACCCAACCGCTTTAAATAGATTGCATGTTAAATACACAGAGGAGATCGTGAGGACAAGTTGAAGAATCAAATCCAGGCTGCATGTTAAATAGACAGAACAAAACACCCAACCGCTTTAAATAGACAGAGACAGAGCAGAGCACCCAGCACCCAACGGCCTTAAATACACAGAGCAGAATGCCTTAAATACACAGAGCAGAACACCAAACGGCTATATTGAACTGGTAAGCTAAAGTGGCTAACGGCTAAATTTCACTGGGAAATAGCTAATCGGACGGGACCAAGGGACAGAACTGGACCAAGGGACAGGGATAGAAAAACATAACTATATTTAAATAAAAATTAATCAATAAAAATTAATTAGTTATTGAAATTACCTATATTTAAGTAATATAAATAAATATTTAGTTAGTTAATTGAAAGTTAGTTAAATACCAAATATAAACTAAGTAATATATAAACCAAAAGTAGTAATATTAAATATTAAATATTTAATATTATATTAAAGTTATATAATTAAATATTTAGTTAATTAATTGTAAGTTAGTTTTTAACTTATATTTAATCAAAGGGGTTAATAAAGAATGAAAAATCTAATTGTAAGTTAGTATTCTTATATTTATTACCATAACCACTAATTGTTGTTAAATCTATCAATCGATCTTATTAATAAAGCTAATAAAATAAACTTAAGCCTTATCTAAAATATAATAAGAATAATCCTGGAAGATAACTTATTAAGGGAGTTGAATATATCATTGCGTGTTTATGACATAATACAGAGAACGAGTACACCAAGGGGACTGATGGAGTCGGAGCGCACTGCTGCAATCCGCGAGGGTTTTGGTTAGGGCACCAGAAACCCTAACCCACCAGGCCTGAGACTTCCGCGCATCTGTGGTACCGTGAACCTGTTTATTGTTGCACCTGTCCCGGCTTTCCAGGTCCACCTGTCATATTCAACATGGCATCCGTTATTGTCGGCGATGTCATGGAAACGGACGAGGAGGTCGATTACACTGAAGACCCCCTCCAATCTCAGGTCATCTTCGACCGTCCATCATTCCTTCCGCTGGTTTCTGGTTTTTCGTCGCTTCCTTCCTCACATCCCTCCCCGGTTGTCACTATCCCGGCTCCCTCCCCCTCACATCCACCCGAGGGCTCCCTCCTAACTGATTCCCCTGGTCTCGATCTCCCCCCGCTGTCCCCGGGCACCCTTCATTTCCTGTCCTCCGTTATTCCCCCGTCGCCATCCTTCGACCCTCACCCTCCGTCCTCCTCCTTCCTTGCTACGGCATCGACTGGACCACCTCTCTCATCGGGGGCTGGGCCTTCTACCCTTCATCATTCCCCCTCTGGAGTTTTTGAGACCCCCGCTGTTAGGGTCTATTCATCGAAGGCGTCCCCCCTGGAATCTTCCTCGCATCCCCTTGCGGATCATCCATCAGCTTTGCGCTCAGGCAAGAAGAAGAATAGGTGTGTCAAGGCCACTTCCAGGGACATCTCCATTCGGTTCGGCGAGACATCTGCCATAGGGGAAGCAGTAAAAATGGCAAACACCATTCTAATCGGGCATGTATGTGGACGCGCATATTCTGCTACCCGGCTTACCCTCTGGGTAAAAGAGATTTGGGGGGGTGTTCTCAAAGAACTCCCAGAAGTGCAGGTCCTCCGCCGCGGATGGTTCGCACTTCACTTTGCCAAGGAGAATTATGCTGATTTGGTTCTAGCCAGATATTGGCACATAGAGATGGCGCCGGTGTTGCTAAAAAGGTGGAGTCCCCTCTTTGATCCTGATCACGAGCAGATTGGGGCAGGGCCACTATGGGTTCGGCTCCCCGGCCTACCTCTCCAGTATTGGAATGAAGAGGTTTTCATGCGCATCGAAAATGCTCTGGGTACATACCTGGACCACGATAGATCTTATGTTGAGTCCAGGAGCAGAACTCTGGCCCGAATTTTGGTTCATCTAGATACTCGAGACGGTTTAGAGGAAAATATTACACTTCACTGGGGCAGATATACTCGGATTCAAATCCTCGACTACGAAGGAGTGCCCTTCAGGTGTCGTCGCTGTCACAGGGTGGGACATTTGTTTAAGGAGTGCCCTCTTAACAAAAAACAAGAGGAGGGCCTGGCGACATCGACCACTCCTTCGAGGCCTATATCACCAGCAGCTCATTGCACCCCGACTTCAGGCGTCCCCTCCAGCTCTCCCACACAGGCTCCTGGATCAGCGCAAGGTACCGCTCAACCTCTGATCACCAGAGCTCGGGCGGCCTCCGCATCCATGTCTGCTCCGGGTATATCTCTTTTCCCTCCTTTGTCTATTTGCACTTCTGGTTATTTCACTCTCTCTCCTTCACTATCCGTGGCGCACTGCACTATACCCTCTTCTCCGGTTATTGCCCCCTCCATTCCATCCACTCGCATGGTATCATTGCCTCTCTCATCTCCATCATCATCTGGGGGTGCTTCTCATAAATACAATCTCCGCCCTCTCCCTCACTCAAATGGCTCCCACTTGAAGATCGCTGGGCTTGGCATCACTCCCCCCAGCCTAATACCATTATCTGCACGGGGTCGAATATCTCACCTTACAAAGGCCATCCAAAAAGCGGGTACTGAGGTTGCCTCTGGGCGACAATCCACTATTGTTGGGGTTCTTAGAGCGATGAACACCCCAGGCAATCTACCCCCATGAAGTGCTTATCCTTCAATTGCAGAGGCTTAGCTAGTGCCTCCAAGAAACTAGCCCTCAAAAGGATGATTACTTCCCTGCCTGTTGACATCATCCTCCTCCAGGAAACCCTAGGTCCCGCAGACTCTATAACGACTGCCCTATCCTCCATTGTTCCGAGTTGGCTCTTTTCGGCTTTGGACTCATCGGGACGGTCAAGGGGTCTTGCTATTGAATACAACCCTGCTTCTATCAAGGCTCTTGGGACATGGGGGGGTCCTGGTTTCCTGGGACTAGACCTCTTTTCGGCAGACCTGGGCACTGACCTCCGGGTTATTAACATTTATGGTCCTTGCCAACAAAGGGAAACATTTTGGAATCGCCTCTTAAGCCTGCATATTCTCTCGGTAGAGAATATTATTATTGGAGGAGACCTTAATTTTTCCCTGGGATACAATGAATCCTGGGGCTCATCTGCACAGATCGACCCAATCACTGGTTTCATGACTGATCTTCTGGAGCGACATGACCTGATCGATGTCCCCATGATCAAAATTCTCCCCACCTGGAGGAACAGACGCATCGGGGAAGCAGCACTGGCTCACAAATTGGATAGATTCATTATGAAGGGCACTATGTTTCGACAGCTACACTTATATAAGCAATGGGTGGGATCTGGTGGTATCTCGGACCACTATCCTATCTATCTGGAGCTATCGGGGCCCAACAAAAAGCCAAAAGCTCCCTTCAAATTCAACCATGGATGGTTACAGGACCCCTCCTACATCAAGCTGGTCAAGGACTACTGGACACAGAATCCCATAGATTGGGTGGACTCACTGGCAAAAGGATTCTGCATGAATTTATCCCAGCTAAAGCATATGTCAATCGAATGGGCCAGAGAGAAGAACAAACATGATAATATTGCCCTCATGCACATTGAAGCTAAAATCCTCTCCCTCACTGATGAAAGAGGTTTGGGCTTCATTACTGCTGCAGACAAAGAACACCTGGTTGAGCTCGAAACACAAAAACAAAAAATCCTAAGGGAACAGGAGGAAACCATCAGGCTTCGGAGCAGAGCCACATGGCTAAAAGCTGGGGATGAAAACACCAGGTTTTTTCATAACTATGCAAAGGGCAAGAAGGTTAAAAATACCATATGGAGTCTCCCCACTCCTGATGGAGATGTAGCTGACACCTTCCCAAAGCTCTCACAGATGGGATCCTCCCACTTCAGGATTCTTTATAAACAGCCCCAGGCCACTTCCATTGCTAAGATCATCAATATTGCGGGTCATTTTCCCAGATTTGTTAATGAGGATGAGGCAGATCATCTCTTTGACCCTGTCTCCCCTGAAGAGCTAGAGCGTACTATCAAATGGTTCAAGAAAGACTGAAGCCCGGGGCCGGATGGGTGGACCATTGAATTCTACATTGCATTCTACGAGCTTATCAGCAATGACTTATTAAGGGTGATTGAGGAATGTCGCGAGACGGGCACTATGTACAACGCCATCAACTCCACCTTCATCGCCTTGATCCCCAAAACAGATTCTTCGTCCTCCTTTGATGACTACCGTCCCATCTCCCTCTGTAATGTGCTATACAAGATCATTTCTAAAATCATTGCTAATCGTATCCGCCCTATTCTTTCACGTCATATCGCTCCTCATCAGTTTGCTTTCCTAGAACACCGACAGATCCATGAAGCTGTTGGAGCAGCTCAGGAAGCTCTTCATTCTATCTGGACCAAACACCTGAAGGCAATCATCCTCAAGATTGACTTAGCAAAAGCTTTCAATCGCGTCAATTAGCTCTATCTCAAAATGATCCTTATTCATCTCGATTTCCCCCAATATTTCATTTCCTGGATTATGGCCTGCATCACCACCCCGACCTTCAGTGTCCTGATAAATGGCTTGGCTTCCCAATTTTTTCATTCAGAGTGCGGACTGAGACAGGGTTGCCCCCTATCTCCCCTCCTTTTCTTGATTGTCATGGATGCCTTGAGTCGTCTTATCGACTCAGCTAAAAGAAATGGGGATATCAGTGGCCTCAGGATTACTAATGAATGTTCCCTTACCCATCTACTCTTTGTGGATGATGTTATGATCTTCCTGGATGGCAGCATCAGAGATTCACGGTCTTTCTCAAACATCATCAATCTTTTCTCATCAGCCACTGGTATGCTTGCAAACCACTCCAAGTCATCTATCATCTTATCCAGAACCTCCATCCATGAATCTCTCCTTGTACAACAGTGCTTTCCATACTCCATCCATCCACTTGATCCTGGTCTAAAATACTTGGGTTTTAGAATAAAGCCCGTCAGCTCAAAGATCACTGACTGGATCTGACTAGTGGAAAAATTGGAGAAGCGACTCAACATATGGAGCCACCGATATCTCTCCAGAGCAAGCAAGCTTGTCTTGGTAAAAGCTGTGTTAGAGGCGACCCCGGTATATTGGATGGCATTAGCTTGGATTCCAAGAAGTATTCTGGCTAGACTTATCCCCACCCCCAAAAAATGGGGAGGATGGGGGCTAAAAGATCTCCCCTCTTTTGCACAAGCACTCGCTGCCAAAATGGGGTGGACTCTTCTTACTGGAAATAACCTATGGACCTGCATCTCATACCACAAATACATCTGGCCGCACAATAGTCTGGATTGGGTTCGCCTCCCCACCTGGCCAAAAATAGGGATATCCTCTGTTTGGAAGGCTCTCCTAAACTCTCTGCCTCTCATCAGGGATAACCTGGTTTGGAGGGTCAACGATGGATCTCTAGCTCGTATTGGCATGGACCCTTGGGCGGGCTGTGGAGGTAGACATATATTACCAGATGATCTCATACAACATCTTCACTCACAAGCGATAAGAGTTTTGGCAGACATTGCTGATCCTCAAAACTCTTCTATATTTGAACAGCGCTGGAAATCAGCTCACCAAATTAATCTGCCACCTGTTTGGCATCAGGATTGGATGGAATACATCACTGCATTATCGGAAGCTCATATAAGGATCAAATAGGGACCGGATGAACTTATGTGGCATCTCTCTGCAAACGGTATATACAACCCTAAGTCGGGATACCTTGCTCTGATATTGCACAAAATCCCGAACGCGATCTCTTTTTGGTGGCAGACTGTTTGGAAACTCACAACTCCTCCCAGGCAAAAATTATTTTTTTGGTGCATTCTTAAAGGAGTTGTTCCTACGGGGGATTATCTAATGCACCGTGCAGTATACGGGCCGACCTGGTGCACCTTCTGTAAAGAATCATCTGAATCCTGTATCCATCTATTCTTACTCTGTCCAGCCATATCCGCAATCTGGCAAGCCATATCAAATTCGATCCTATTCACAGGTAAATGGGAGGGTCACGATATTAATCGTGCATGGGAATCCTGGTATTATAACCACAAACTTTCAAAACTCCAAAGTTTGTCTATCATAACATGCTGGTACATATGGTTAGCTCGAAACCGGATGATTTTTTACGATAAACCGCCCAACTGGCCGCACATTATCTCTCTCATTGCTGCTGCATATAATTCATTGCCTGACCCGCCTCAACCTAGGAATAGAAGTCAGCGCGACCCTCCACCCATTGACCATAACACTCCTTGGGGCATCTTTGATGGCTCGGCACAACAACAAGGATGTGGTGGAGGTTTTCTACTCTTCAAAAATGAACAACATTTCTACAAAGTCAAGCTGGGATTGGGACCTGGCACAAACAATTTTGCTGAGATCATCTCTCTTCGTCATCTCTTGCATTTTGCATTGGGGCACAATTGCTTGCATATACATATTTTTGGCGACTCAAAGATTATCATTGATTGGTTCAACAATATAACAGAATGCCACACACACACCCTCAGGAACATTTTGGAGGAAATTAATATACTGAAGGCTCAATTTATTGACATCTCTTGTCAACACATCTACAGGGAACACAATAGCAGCGCTGATCAACTTTCCAAGGAGGCCACGTCACTTCCCAGAGGTGAGTGGTTGATACAGGAGCAGTGAGGCGTAGATTACTATCAGTACTATCATCGACCATATATTGATGCACACTACCATAGGGCGGTCAACCCCTAAGATATAGTTACAGCTTTTTGATATTTTTTTAACAATGTACATAGCTTCTGAACAGATCATATATGATGCCCTGCGCGGCAATATGTTTTTATTTTCATACATATTACAGATAGTTTTTATAAGGAACATCTTGCGAGATGATTCATTTTTTATTATCTTTTGAACTAAATATAACAGCTAAACATCTCTCCACATGTCGGAGAAGAACATACTGCATATGCAAAAGCATCTACAACATGTAATTTTTCTTCTTTTAATGAAAAATTATGATTTTTCCAGTGAAAAAAAAAAAAAAACAAACAAACAAACTTATTAAGGGAGTTGAATAAGGGACCAAGGATAAAAATTAACTAAACCAATGGGGAGAAAGATGTTTGTTTTAAAGCAGGGTAGTTCATCATAAAAAATCCTTCATCACTAATTAGGAAAAGAAAGTTTTTATAAAAGTTTTTTTTTTTTTTTTAAGCGAACAATAAAGTTTTCAATATTAATCGAGAGGAAGGGAAAGAGAACAGGCGAACAAAAATAAAAATCAAAGGGACGATAAAAAGGAAATACCGACAATCCAGAAAACTAGGGGGAAGAACAACAAAAGGCTAGGGGGAAGAACAACAAAAGGAGGGGGGCAGGGGAAATGGCTAGGAAGAGAGGGCAGGGATCCAACTATCATCTCTATTGAGATTGTTTGGCCTTTTCTCAATCTCAATGGCTTCCCTAAATTTATCAACTAACTTTAAAAATAATATATCGTCCTAATATAACCATACATCTAATATCAACTAATAAGATCAACACCCATTTTATGATTATGATCTTTTCCCTTCTCCATTATATAAATGTTTTAATTTATTAATCATAAAATATCTTATTTCCTTGATATATTTTTTAAAACATAAGACAAAGTTTATTAATCAAATTTTAAAACATCTACAACCTATCCAATATTATTAATAGGAAATAATATTTACAAAAATATTTTATAAATGTTATAAAATAATATAATAATTAGTTTTCCCTTATTATAATTAAAAGGGAGGGTATATTAAGTTCAGAGGATTAGTGTTTTTTGATATTCTGGGTTAGGTTTTATAGTTGGAGCACGATGAAAGGGATTTTTTCAAATACGTAATGTTTCAATATATATTATATATATTGAGAATATAAAATTTATTTATTTAAAATATATTTTGTATAAAAAATAAATTTATTTATTAATATTTTATATAGAATTAAACATTATATTTAATTAATTAATTAATTTATAGTTTTGTATTATTTACCCTCTCACTGTTTCTCACTTGTGCATGCCACCACTTCAAAGTAAATTTATGGAACTTTACTTTCTAAGGGGATGTAGAGGCCTCTTGGCACAATTCTTGTATACGTGTTTATGTGAATTTGGATTACTTCAATATGATCCTCATCCTCGACAGCTCGCTCAAGCTTTATCTCACCCTCCATCCTCTCTTTCTATTGTTTCCCTTGTGCGCCATGCACCTAGATTCTTGTCTGGTTGCTTCGGTGGGTTTCTTTCCATCTACTTCATTGTCTTCACCAACACACCCCGCCCCCCTCCCCCCCTCACTAGTGGTTTTTTCTGATGGTGAAGGCAAGGTCCTAAGAATGCCATCAATATGGCCTACCTAGCAAGTTACCATGACTCTCTCTTTCATGGTCATCTCATGCAACTCCCCTCCCATCTTTGTCCTAGTCTCTGTGACTTCTTACCATCGATAGCCATGACTTGTCAACGAGCACGTTGTCAACATGGAAGTGACAATGGTGGTACTTCGGGGTGCTTTAAGGCACACTTTCGAGCACAGTCTTCAACCATAGCTTCCATGCTAACATGCCTCTAGAAAATCAAGAGGAAATTTGTCTCATGGAAGAAGAAATTTGTCATGAAAGGAGGATCACATAGGATTCAGAAGTCATGGCTACCATTGCCTCTTGGGTTCCAGACACAGGTAATTCACGAGGGTTGCCAAAATCACTTTTGGCATACTATTGATTTGCACTGGAATGTAAAGTTGTTGATTGGAAAAAATTTAGTTGATAGGAGACAATCCTAGGTCAATCTCATGCACAAACTCGATGAGCTCAAAGATATTATGCTTTATGTAGAAGGATGGCTTGCCATGCTCAAGATGGGTTTGTTACCTAACTCTCTAATTCGATAGCCATGCAAGGTTGAGGAACAACCCATTGATATTATGCTTTATATAGAAGGATGGCTTGCCATGCTCAAGATGGGTTTGCTACCTAACTCTCTAATTCGACAGCCATGCAAGGTTGAGGAACAACCCATTAACCTTGATACTTCATTGTCATTCTGATGCTCGGTTCCCTACATTTTCATTTCAATTCTTTCTCTTTCTATTTTCCCATTGGGTTGTTGATATGATTTTCTTAGAGTTTATGTTTAGTTTATTTTTCTTGTTGCCTCAATTTCTTGTTGTTGGTTTCCCCCTAATAGAGCAACGATATCTTTTAGAATTCTCAAGTCTCTCACACCCTTAAAGTTAATTTTGTTAATTTTTTTTGTCATGCTTTACTGTTTTTCATATAATTTCCAAGATGAAAAGTTAGAAACAATAATATTGGCATATCATATCTAAATATTAGATATCATAATGCAAAACTAACTTAAAAAATTAATATTATATCAAATATAAACTTATTCATTAAATACCTAATATATAATTAAATATAATTCATATATATAATTTAATTAAAAAAACGCTTATTTATTCAACATCTCATATATAATTAAAAAAATTAAAATACAATTGAAGTTAAATATCATTTTTTTTTAAATATAATGTGTACGTTTAAAATTGTATTATTACCATTCGCCTCAAAGTTGGCAATCCTCAGCAGGCTAGCTACCCGAGCTTTAACGATATATGATGAAAGTTACTTTGAAGAAGAAAAATTTCATTTCCTGAAAGTTTTTAAAGATAATAGCTACTACAAGCCCCTAGGTCTCAAGGCTTTCCAAAAAGCTAGCGTAGGACCGAGGTGTAAGAAGGACCTTGAGGATTTGGTTAACTATGTACATCCTCCTTTCATTCTCGGTACCACTGATAAGATTGCTCATATTCTTAAGAATTATAAGGTTCATTCCACCTTTAAGCCTCTTAACACCATCTGTAACTCCCTGAGTTCAGTCAAAGACTATGTGGACCCTAAGGATTCTACGGGTATTTACTTAATCCCTTACTCTTGTGGAACGCCCTACATTGGGGAAACTGGTCGACCATTCAAGCAAAAGATTCAGGAACATGTCATAGACATTAAGCATAATCGATCTTGCTCATTGGCCTTAGCGAAACATGTGGAAAAGGTTGGTCATCACATTTGTATTGAAGGATCCTAGGTCATTATAAAAATTGACCACTTCCACCTTAGGAAGTTAAGAGAAGTTATAGAAATTGAGATGAATGTTATCAATCTGAACAAGGATAAGGAGTGGAAGATAAAGAGCAGTTGGATTCCTGCCCTTTCCTCCTAAAATCACACACACACACATATATATATATATAGCTTTGATATTATTTTGTTTAATTATTAATTTTTTGTTTTAATCGTTTCTTGTAATATTTTCCTCATTGGTTTATATATATAATATAAATATATATATATATATATATATATATATATGGGTTTCATCTTATTATACTTTTCAACAATGGGATTTATTATTAATGTAGCAAGACTTTTAACTTATATATAATTTTTAATTATTTTATTTTCTTTATTAAATTTATTTTATTTTTCCTTCTTATATTTGTTTTGTAAAGGTCATTTTTTATTTATTTAGTTGTTGTTCTTATTTGACTAATTTTTTTAGTCAATTAGTTATATATAATATAATATATATATATATAATAATAATATATATATATATATATATATTATGATGATGGTGGTGGTTAACATCCATCAAAAAAATACATTATTAAAGATATATTTTTATATTTCATTTCATTTAATTATTTCATTTAGAAATTTATCTTTTAAATGATTTTAATATATAGTTATTTATTTATTTTTGTTGTTTTTTTTGTTAATTGGTTGGAAAGGTCATTTTTAATTTTATTTTTGTTTAAATTTAGTATTTATCTTTTTACTACTTTACTTTTATTATATCAAAAAAAAATAATAAATAAATAAATAAAATAAAAATAAATAATAAATAATAAAAAAAAAATAAAAATTAATTTGTTTATGGTAATATTTAACATTAAATTATTATTATTATTTTTGTATAAAGACTATTCTATTAAAATAAAAGGAGAAAAATATTTACAAAGAGTTTTGAACCTCTGAGGGGGCTATAGGCTGCCCTCTACCAAAATGTCTATTTCAGGTAGCACATTGCCTTCCTTTTACAAAAAATGAGAATCATAGAAGTGAGAATTCTGGTAAGCTTGAGAGACCCAACACCCAGCTGAGCTAAATGAGGACAAAGCTTCAGAAGAAGCTGATCATTTACAAAAATGCTGTCCTTTACAGTCACTATTACAAAACGATTGAAAACCAAAATTATGTCCTGAAGACTGTGAAATTTCATGCTGTTAAGAAAAGAAGCCATGCATATTGAGAATTTCACACAAAACCAGAAATCATAAGTTAACTTGCTGTAATGTCGCTGAAGCCAAGAGTAATTAGACCTTCGGTGGAGAGCCTGAAGCGTTCTCATTTGCCTGGTTGGGGGAGCTTACCCAAGTTACCATCACATTGTCTTCAGCTTCCATCGTACTGCCTTCTGGAGGAAGAACAAGGTTCAGAACATTTCCGGAGAGGCGCGCAGGCTCACAAGCAATAATTGGCTCTTGAGGAGAAGGTGGCTGAGGATGAAAGTCTTCCTGTTGGCCCTCCTCGTGCAGCGTAGCAGAGTCATTGAGGACGACTCCAGCCAAGCTACCCTGAAAATCACTAGAATTTTGAGAATGAGATTGTTCCCTGGAGGGTTCATCTGAGCTTGTAAGCTCATCTTCCTCCTCCGAGAAGATAACAATGATAGTGGCTAAGATAAGAGGTTTATTAAGCCTGCTTCTGAACTTGAACCGGGTTGAATGAAATGAGCTGTTCAGGGTAGGTCTAGAGCTGTCAGAGGGCGGAGAGGATGGAGAGGCAGAGGCTAACGGAGTTATACGTTGAGGGACAGAGCCACCACGACCCCGAGAGCCTCCACAGGACCCTGAGTTACTGCCACGCCTGGGGATGCCGCGACGACGGGCCATTACAGTAAGAATTTGCGGAATGAAGTAGCCGAGAGATTGAAGGTGAGAGTGAAGCGGCCAAACATAGGCTAATTGGACCCAGTTCGAGGACCAGACCTCTGTACATAAGACCCAAATACAGAGCTCGTAGTAAATGGAATAAACCACAAGAAAAAACCAAGCAAAGACTGAAAAAGCCCAATGCACGAACCAGACACTTTCAGAAAAGACCAAAACAAAACACCTTACAGAGACGGGCGAGACAAAATCCGTGGACCGGACGCAGATGGAGAAGACTAACTCAATACACCAGACACCGGCGGAGAGAAACAATACCATATACCTGAACCAGGTCAATTGAGACCAGTTATGAAGCCAGGGGGGCATCCAAATTCTCTGAGCTACGCAGGGGCGCTGAGGACCTAACCACCGGATGAGAACCAAAGTGCCAATTCCTGAAGGACTTGAAGCATATATGCTGTGGTGGATGCGCGCCATACTGAAATCACTTGCCTACAGACCTCGGGTACGCTGATCCATTAATGCCTGTAAATGATATACCTCGAACCGCCAGAGCCAGCGAGCTGGAATGCTAGCTGCCCAATTCGCATGCACAGGCATTAACACATCATTAAAGCACCTGCATCCGAGTTGGTAATATTTAACATTATTATATATATTCTTTTTATTCATATTTTTGTTTTTAATGTCTAGATCAATTTTTGACCTTTTGGATTGACTTTCTAAAGTTTTATTTTGGAAATATCCAAAGCATCTCTTTATTTTTTCCCTTAGATCCTTTCCTACATATTTGTCCTCAGGATGAACCCCAATAGTAAGTTCGAAATTTTAACAACAAATCACTGATATGTGATTATTTCGACCAAAAATAAAAATATAAATATAAATAATATAGATAATAATAAAATATAAATAAATAAATAATAATAAAATAAAATATAAAATTAAAATTAAAATAAAAATAAAAATTAAAATAAAATAATATCAAATATAGAATAAATGAAATGGTTTTCATCTGACCAATGAAAGAAGTTTCATTTCACAATATAAAAAAAAATTGTTTTGTTGAATAGGAAAAGAAATAAATTATATTTTATAATATAATATTTTAATTAAATATATATATATATATAATATATATATATATATATATATAATATAAATAAAGTATATATAATAAATAAAATTAGATATATTTAATTTAATATATAGATTATAACTTTAAGAGTTAATATAAATAAGTAAATCGTGTTGATTTTTTTGGGAGTTAGGTTTTGCTAATAAGTCTCAAGAGTGATCTATTCTTGTAGATTTGGCTTAAAATTTTCTCCAATTTTTATATATTAGTTAATAATAATGTAAAAATAATATTTTTTTTATAAATTTTATTTTCCAGTAAAATAACATTAAATAAAAATAACTCTATTTAATGAATAGATATATGGTTAAATATTTTATATATTTATCGATTAAAAATTAATAAACATTTTATATTAGTAAAATACGATACCCACCTAATTATGAAATCCTCAGATTATATATATAATTAATATTAATTTCAAAAAAAACTAATTCATTTTCGAAGGTGAAATTATGTGATTAAATATCATTATAAGTATATGGAGCACGAGTGCTTGACCCAATTATTATTAGTACCTTTTATCTTATTATGGTTGACCATATCTTTAATTATAAAGAAAGAAATTTTCTCAAACTTATAGTGTGAACCCAAATTATAGTTGAGCATATTTATTTTTTTAATTCGTCGTACCTTTTCCTATAGTTGACTATCCAAATTAGGTTCTAAGAATTGAAAGAATCTTTTTTAACAATTTTCCAAAATTTCTTCCTAACCTAAAGTGTGAACACTTGTAACTTGAGAATATTTATTTTTGGCTTTTTGAGGAAAAGTGTAGTATATTGTGCGTGTGCTACCCAGAGGGGTTGCACTCAAAGTATCGCACGGACTCCCGACAAAAACGCAGAAAGTGGGGATAGTCGGTGGTTGCAATCATAGTAGGTATGGCCGGTGGGTTCAGTCAATTGAGTGGAGCGCATTTCAATATCTAGGGAGTTAAACTGACTGGGTAATGTCACTTCACCATTTATACTTTGGTTTGTTTTGATTCAGTGATGGGAATTTGATTTGATTTATTTATTTTTTTTTTAATTTAGTAATTGAAGTTTATTTAGGGTTAGTATTAATAAATATAGGATAATTAAGTTGAAGGTTTTTTTATGGTGAGGTTTATCTTCACGACATTGTCACATTTGTTTTTTGTGACAGAATCTGAATAGGTGTCTTTCTCTCTCCATGCACTTTTCTCCGTTTAAAATTAGCTGTTGTCTATAATGTGACTTTTTGAAAGTTTTTCTGGCGGGTTTTTCCGGTCAAAATCCAGCAGCAATTTATTGGAATCGCAAGTTTGATAGCTAGTTTCTGCATAATCAAAGCGTCCCAGGGGTTTTTCAGGGTGTTGAATCCAAATATGCAGCTAAAAAACTATTTTAACTGCAACAAATCAAGATTTAACCTCAATTTCTTCTGCCGGATTCCGTCACCGGAATCTCCAAAAAGTCGCATTATAGGCAACTCCTTAAAATTAATGCATTGAAATTCACACGTGCATGTATCCCTCTCTCCATTTAACACCTCCCTCTCTCCATTTAACACCTTTGGCGTTTCTTTGCACATTTGTGCAAATACTACTTTATAATTATTATTCAATGAAAATTATCTTTGTTGGTAATCTATAAGACCCAAGATTTTGCTCCTACCGAATGTTTCCTGGTTTTAGGTTATTAACTTGTTTTATTGTGTCCAAAATAGACAAGTTTTTAGTCAAGCAAAATCTTCTTCTTTCTTTCTTTTTTAAACTAGAACGAGAATTTATATTAATGAAAATATGTGTTATTAACTTTTATTTATCCAAAATAGATAAGTTTTTAGTCAAGCAAAATCTTCTCCTTTCTTTTTTAAACTAGAACGAGAATTTATATTAATGAAAATATGTGTTTGGAGCATTGTTGTTACAAAAAAAAATTGAAAGAGAACTAGTTAGTTGGTTGAGACAAACTGATGATGTTGGCCTATTATATCTAGTCTAGACAACCATAAAGTATAAATTTTCCCAAAGACTCCTAGAATACAATAGGCTTTAACTTCCATAACTTAAACATCAAGGGAAAGTGGAGGAACTTCTTAACCAAGACTTAGTCCTATATCTAGAGTTGGTTCATTTAAATCGAGAACAACTTCTTGAGGGGAGTTGGTAGAGGTGCTTATCAAGGAGGAATATGTATGATGTTGTTCCAAGAGAACTGTATGTCTTCCATCTTCTAGCGTAGGGTTGGGATTTCATCTTCTAACTACTTAATCATATTGTGATGCTCAAATAAAATTTCCATAGATTAAGTAAGAGTATATACCATCTAATTGTGGTTCAGTTGAAGAGCAAGTGTGTCTTCTTGTAGTTTGTGCACTTGGCCTTTGCAAAGGTTCACTTTGAGACCCATAAGCCTCTTCCTTCTTCATTGAACAGTTACTATGACTAGTTGAACCTTGCTTAGCCACCTGAAAAACTTGACTTTTACCTTATTGCTTCCCATTACAAAGGTCCAATGTTTGTAGTATAGAAATGCTTGGACATAACAATATAATGTTAAACACACCAACAAGCCAAATTGTGATGTAGACACCTAAATAGGAGGCCTCGTTCCCTGAATACATAATCTCCTCATGACGAAGAGATGATATATAAACCAATGAATTCATACAACAACCAAATTATATACCTCCCAAATCACACAACTTATCAGAAAGGAGAGCAAAATCAAGAGATAAGGGGAAAGAAAAAACACTCAATGCGTTTAAAACACCACTATGCACAACAAATTCCTTTGAGTCACTAAATTGCTAAGTGCTTCAATCCCCAAAGAAAGAAACTTTTGAATTTGGAGTGCTTTCTCCCCAAAGCTTGTAATGTTGAAGGTGGATTTTTGTATGTATTTTAGTCCCAAGGAATGTTTCACAAAAGCTAAATACATGAAAGAAGAAAACAACTTGTTGCCAAATGTGCTTGCAGATAGGAGACAACAAATTCAAACTATACCGAGACATACCATTAATACATTTGACAAAGTACTACACCTCGTCGTTGTATGGAAGATATAGATTAATTGGCATAAATTCCCAATTTGTGAGAACCAATCATGAGCCAGAGTCACCTTCCCCCGCTCCACCTATTGGTACACACATGGGAAAGGATAAAGGGATATCGTACAACACCCAAATTTCTTATCCAATGACATGGCATTGATCTCCAATTGATGAAAAAAGTCTCAAATATACCAGTTGACCCAAACCTCGTCATCGTAGTACCAAACCAACATGAGATCGCCTAAAGGGACTGAAGAGTGTAGATGCAAAAACTGATGATTACCATCCTTCCTCCCACCAACATTGTATTTCCAAAGCCACATTGAAACATGCAAAGAATCGATCCCAAAAGTAGAAAAGATATGATATGCTTGTCACTTAGTCATCACACTTAATGCCATCATGGCCTAAATTGCATTATTTCATAAACCCATTGAATATAAAGAAGGGTGGTAAATGGTAATCAAACCCCAATGACCTTTTGCATGACACTTGATCTAGTCATGCACCATGTATCTGATATCATAATGTGACACTTGGGCCCTTAAGGGAAAAAACTAAATGAATTCATGATCATTACTAAGGAAGAGGGCATAATGAGACTTGCTCATTGACCCTTGTTTCACCCATTTTCATATGCACCACTTGGTTTCCATTTCATCTGCTAATTGATCGTTTTCCTTGAACACATGACATACCTTTATTGAGGGAAATGTAGAGATAATAGCCATGATCTATTTCAAAATGTTTTTCAGTTTGTTGTTGTAGGGAGGGAACCATCAACAATATGTTGAATAAGAAGCTTATTAATCACCAACAATTATCAATAATTACTATGATGTCATTTTGCTATGTGTAATCCTTGAAGGAACACATATGCTTTTGCATGATTGTTTGAAATTGATCCCATACACTAGGATTAAGATAGTTCTACATTTCCTCCGCTTTTGCATAATTGTTTGAAAGTGATCTGATACCCTAGGCATAAGGAAGTTCAACATTTCCTCCAGAGCAAAAGATATAACACCTCCGCCCCCAACCCAACACCATCACCCCTAAGAAAAAACAATTTTAAATCATACTACAAAACTAATATGATTTGGCATCACACCAATAAGCGTATTTATCATTTTAAGTGTTTTTATTAATAAAAAAATTAAAACTTTTGAATGCTTAAATTACAAAGTCTTTCCAAAATAATTAAGAAAATCAAATATATGAACTCTACAGCTGTAGAAAAGAGATCTTACTTTTAACTTTAAACCATTTAAAATAAACTTTGAGAAGTTGTAATTGTTATTCATGTAAAATATAAATATCATTTTGTATATATTCATGTAAAATGTAGTTTCATAAATATAAAATAATTACTAGCATAACTAAATAAATTAAATGTTGGTAAATGTGGATAGGCATCAAAACACTTGCTTCATGATCTGCCTCACATTGTTACGATTAAAAATAATTCATAAAAGTTTATTAAATTATAACTTTATTTTAATTTATTATGACTCTTGCGCCCAAAGCGCTCCTCCATCCGAAGTAAGGTAGGAATGTTGTAGGTGTTTGTCTGTATAAATATTTTGACTCGATCAAATTACATAAAAATAAAATTAAATAGTTTAATAGTTAATAGTTATAGTTATCAATAAACAATTTGACTCTAAAAATTACATAAAATAAAATTAATAATTAAATATTAATAATTACTAGCCTACCTAATCTACTTTGAGAGGGATCAAATCCCATTGAGATGCAAACCTCTTTTAGAGTGAAAATAGATTGATTCCTCTCAGCGCTTGGTAGATCTGGTGTAAGATGGTCTAGGCTGTTGGCCTAGATCCACTGAAGATATTAAGATATATATATATATATATATACACGAAGGAAATTCTTAATCTATAAATAGACGTTGTTATAATACCAAGGGCTTGCTAATACCAAATGCAAAAAAATCATAGCGACATATTTATATGATACATGTTCATATGACATTTTTTTAATTAATAAATTTAATTAAAAAGGTAGAAATGACAAATATTCTTCTTCTAATATTAGTTATTTCTCTGCTAAGGTTTTCAAGATCTATGTATGATCAAAAGTTTTCAGAAACCCTCATGGCAACCCAGGCTATGATTGTGTATGATTTCAAGGGTCCATGGTTCATGTGTTAGATTCTTCAACTTGCTATCATATCTTTGTCAAGCTCCTCTCTGGGCAATTACTGCTCATTAGGTTTTGCTACTAAGATCTAGTTCGTGACCTTCGACTTTATTTATAGCTCCGAGTGAGTATCCTCTTAGGCATGCAATGCTTGTTTTTTCAAGGTAAGAAGTTGGATGATGCTACTCCCCTCTCAATTTACAACATTGGTAAAGATGCCACTATTTTTATGGTTCTTCATCTACAAGGGGGACTAGATGTAAGCCTTCCTCCTCTTAGACATTTTCTTATAAAGATGTTGTCCATGTTCGACGCGCACCCCCCCCTCCCTTCCCAAGGTAGATCAACTCAAACAACTTTGGGATTGTTTTTGGTGGAAAAATCTGAGGAAGTTCCCTCCTTAAAAATCTCTCATTTAAATCTAGAGGATCTTCACCAGGCGTATTCAGAGGCAACCCTAATTTGTCATTTTAATGGATTCAACCAATCTTTGCTAATAAATCCACTATGTATGGACTAAAAATTTCAAGGTTATTTTTTGCTCAAGAGGTTTCTTCATTGCGTTATTTGAGGAATCTGAAGATTATCAGAAAACTCCATCTAAAGGGCCCCGGTTTTGGGTCAATTTTGGATTGTTTTTAACACCCTGGTTCTCATATTTTTACCCTTCTACAATTCATTACCAAGATGTCTATATGGGTCAAACTTCTTAATTTGCCAACTCACTTGTGGCACTACACAATCTTTTAAGGCATTGGAGACTCTCTGGGACATTATCTGACTATTAATGTCTCTCATGGGAAGTTTGGTGTTTACACCTATCGCAGAGTTGTTGAAATCAATATCAGTAAAGGCTTGCCTGATCAATTAATTTAAAAATCAGTGATTTTCACTGGACTTAGGCTCTTGACTATGAGAATGTTATTTTTCGTTGCCACTTTTGTCATCAAACAACCCACTTACAGAACTCTTTCTTGGTGTTTAATTCTCAATAGAAGTGGGGAATCCACAATTCCAGATCTAAAAGTTGGAAGCCTTGTAACCCTCCTATGGAGGGCAAGGCCTCTATGTTGAAGAAGGACGATGAAGAAGCTAATCATGAAATCCATCTGGGGGACAAGCTCCAAGACTCAAGGCCTCAAACATCTCCTTTGGTTTGTGGTGTGGACCATGGTCCTTCAAAAAGCATAAAGCTATCACATAAAAATACTTCTCTAGGTTTATTGAAATGAGCTCATGAGTCGACTTCTTCAAACTCTAACAAGTAATCTCTTTCAGCACAAATGATAATTTGTAGATCACTTTGATTAAACCTCCTTTGGAGGGTTGGGTCAAGGTTTCGAAAAAAGAAAGGAAAGAAAGGTCGCCTTGAGGATCAACCCTAATTTGGGTGATTCACCTCTCTAGTTGTGTCTTTTGTCCCTTTTTCATTTACTTTGTTATTCTTTGTATCATTCATCTATGCTTTGATATCCCTAGTATAGGGAAAATTGTGCCAGAAAAAGAGTCATGATGGCAAATGATGTAATTTTTTTTGTTTGATCAATAGAATTTTTAGACTTACCAAAAAAAATGGTAGAAAAGACATAATTACTTTTAGGATAAATCTCAACTTTTGATCTATAACTACTACTAAGAATATTCTATGGAGGTTAATGTTGATTTGTGGTAGTATTGGATGTGCTCTAGCCATGAAATTTAGTGGAGACATGACATCTCCAATACGCAGAAAGGGTTTGGGCAGATTCTAAATAGTTTAGGAAATATTAAAATATTTAATATTTTTAATGGAGTCCCTAAGTTTAAACTTAGGGAAATTAAAATATTAATGTCGATTAATATAAAAATGTGTTAGCATGGTCCAAAAGACATGGATGAAGCCAGATCTAATCTTAGCCATTGATTGAGGACTTAATCTTAATCTCGGTCGTTGATATGTCAATGAGAAAAGTATAAGAGGAGGCTTGAGGGCCACTTGGAAAGCACACCAGATGATTAATCATTCTATTTTCTAGAGCAAGGTTTGCTAAGAGAGATAGAATTAGTGATCGGGGTTGCAGTTGAGGGGCATTGAGTAGAGAGAGACAAAGACGCAGAGATAGTGTCAGGAGATCAGTGCAGGAGCCACAGAGAGTGATGCATTAGCATCCAGGGCTCACGCAGAGGCAGCCAGGAGCTGCGTAGTGCTTCAGAGAGGCTAGCAATGTTGACGCAGAGGGCTAGAAGGCTGACGCAAGGCCTCCTGAGGCTGACGCAGGCCCATTTAGGGTGACACAGGTCTAGCACTGGGCAGAGAGAGGCTGACGTAGTCCCGAAAGGCAAACATTGGGGTCTTTGGGGTATATTGGAGCTGAGGAGCTGCTGTAAGGTTTATCCGAGGTTTCATCCAAGACATTTGTCTCAGACTGAGAGGTACTACTGCCAAGGAAATTCTCTATTGAGTAAGCTGGATTTGGCACCTAGATTCTACTCTGAAATTGCTTAATAAGAAAAAACCCTCAGATAGTTGCACCGATTTTCCCGCATTAGGTTTTTCAGGGGACATTGGTCCAAAAATAATGATGTCATTTTGTGTGCTTGTTTCTGTTTCCTTTAGTTGATGATTTGTAATATGTTGAGCATGCACTAGTGTTTATTTTCAGTATTTACATTGTAATAACTTGTTAAGTAACACAACAAGTAGGTAGGAATAAATCAGTAAAGTGCATGGAGGGTTTCTAACTGGTAGACTTAGAAACTTGAACATGGTATCAGAGCGTGGTCGGATATCACAAGAGAACTAAAGACATCAGCCGAGCAGAGCAATAGCAGCAAAAATCAGTTGTCCCGAGTGACATAAGTTGTTTCTAGCAAAGCAACAACAAGGGAAGGGTGATGCAGTACCTGCGTCATCAACGGTGAGCCAGGAAGAGGTAGCGCAGAGGCTAAGGAAGGCAAAGGGAGACTCGCGCAGAAGCTAGGAGGGCTAACACAGTTGGCTGAGGAGGCCAGGTTGCTGGTGCTGGGATTGCGCAGAGCCTAGGAGCTCTCACCTTCATGTTGTTGGGGTTTAGAAGGTTGTGGAAAAGTTGCAGAGTGGAACTGGTGAGGTACTGTAGTTAGAATAGTACCTGACAAGGCAAGGCCAAGAGGAGGGAGTTGCTACCGAGGGTTTCTAGCCAAGAAATCTTGATCAGTGGTGCAGTTGCACAGATAATTAGAGTAGGGGGCATCTCGACATCGATAGAAGGATTTCCAGGAGGGAAATCAAGACTTAGAGGGAGTCGCATCGAAAACTTCCAGGAGGGAAGTAAAAGAGCATCATGGCACTACACGGAGTAAGAGACCAGAACAAGCTGGACGAAGCGTCAAACTTCTCAGTCTGGAAGGCCAAAATCTTATTCGTACTTGACAGAAATCATGTCAAACACTTCGCCTTGAAGACGATAGCTATCCCAGTCGACCAAGTTGAGAATGACAAGTACGAGGAGGCAATGGCGAGGGCCAAGAGCATCACCCTTAATGAGGTCAAGGACCATGTAGTACCACACATTACCGAGAAGGAAACGACAAATGAGATGTGGGAGGCCCTAAAGAAATTGTACCAACATACTTATGTGCAGAGAAGAATGTTACTAGAAAATCAGTTAAGGTGATATCAGATGAAGAAGGGAGAATCAATTGACACCTTCCTCGGAGGATTGAATGAGATCCAAGATCAGTTGACTACCATAGAAGCTATGCCAGATCAACAATTGATCATGAGGACAACCCTGAATGCAGTCTCAAAAGACTGGGAGGTATTTGTCCAAAGTATACTAGCAAAGGGAAACTTCCAAATTGGGATGAGATGTGGGCGGCTCTTCGCTAAGAAGAGATCAAATGGTAGTTAAAGGCGGGAAGCAGTAGTAAGGGGATCAAAGTCAAAAAGGAAGAGGAGGAAGATGTTGCCCTAACTTCTAAGGGAAAGCAAGAAAAGCAGAAGAAGAAGGATCTCTCCAAGATCAAGTGTTTCCACTGTGGGGAGTTGGGTCATTATGTGACCCAGTGTCTAAGGAAGAAGAGTAAGGGAGAGTCTTCCGAGACTAAGGCAGCGCCAACAAGGGCAGAGAAGGAAGTGGAGACAGACGATGACTGTGCCATGAGTGCACACACACCACTTGAGAAGAAGTGGGGAGACATCGAGCTGTAGTCAGGAGGACTACAGGCGATGAGAGGCAGGATCCTTGAGGTACCCAGCCTCTTGGATTAGACCTTTCTATGGGAGCCCCGAAGAGGAGTAGCAAGACTGGCTGATGTGGGTAGAGATGGATGCAAATGGATCAACAAAGAGAGCTACAATGCAGGAGCCCCAGGGCAGCGCAAGACTAGCAGGCTATAGCAGTGCGAGAGGCACAGGAGTGTTGCACCAGTGCAGGATGGCACAGAGAGGGGTGCAATGGTGCGAGATGCAGGGAGTTGTTGTTGCAATGCAGAGGTCAGAGAGGGAGCAATTGTCAGCGACAGAAGGAGCTTCAACATCACGAGGGTCTCTAGCCCAACAGAGAGGTCATAGTTGGGAGATTAGTTACTTGCTTTCTTCTTTCATGTATTTAGCTTTTATGAAACATTCCTTGGGAATAAAAGACATACAAAGATCCACCTTCAACATTACAAGCTTTGGGGAGAAAGCACTCCAAATTCAAAAGTTTCTTTCTTTGGGGGTTAAACCACTTAGCAATTTAGCGACTTAAAGGAATTTGTTGTGCATAGTGGTGTTTTAAACGCACCGGGTGTTGTTTCTTTCCCCTTATCTCTTGATTTTTCTCTCCTTTCTAATAAGTTGTGTGATTTGGGAGGTATATAATTTGGTTGTTGTATGAATTCATTGGTTTATATATCATCTCTTCGTCACGAGGAGATTATGTATTCAAAGAACGAGGCCTCCTATTTAGGTGTCTATGTCACAGTTTGGCTCGTTGGCGTGTTGAATGTTATATTGTTATGTGTTTCAATTTTTCTTTCCACTGCAAACATTGGACCTTTGTAATGGGAAGCAATAAGAGTAAAAGTCAGGTTTTTCAGGTGGCTAAGCAAGGTTCAACTAGTCATAGTAATTGTTCAATGAAGAAGGAAGATGCTTATGGGTCTCAAAGTGAACCTTTGCAAAGGCCAAGTGCACAAACTACAAGAAGACATTCTCGCTCTTCAACTGAACCACAATCAGATGGTATATACTCTTACTCAATCTATGGATAAATGGAAGTCACACCCAATATAAGCTTAACAATTTTCCAACTTCAATGCTAGGATTCGGCTAAGGCACAAAGCTCTGTTTGGCTAATCCGGGCACCTAGCCCACTGCATTCACGATGAGCTAGGGGAGAGTCCCTCATTAATGATAGCCCCACATCGACTCAGTGCCTTAGTGATTCCAGGACAAGGCATAGGGGTGTTGAGGCCCTTTTTAAAGGTGTGACGTACTATTCTTTGCACCCAATGGCTTACGGCTCAGTGTTGCTTCAAGATCAATATTGCTTGCACGGAGTGAGCCGCATATGAGTATGGTCAATTTCATTCCTGAGATGGCGACAAACCCAGGAACACCATGCCTTGTAGGAATCCATCCTCATTCATAGATATCCATCCTCAACAGACAAACAAGCTCAAGCACTACAACCAACAGAGATATGGGCTGGGATAACAGTGCCTGAGAAATCTCAACCCTACGCTAGAAGATGGAAGACATACAATTCTCTTTGGGACAACATCGTACATATTCCTCCTTGACAAGCACCTCTACCAACTCCCCTCAAGAAGTTGTTCTCAATTTCAATGAACCTGCTCTAGATATAGGACTAAGTCTTGGTTAAGAAGTTCCTCCACTTCCCCTTGATGTTTAAGTTATGGAAGTTAAAGCCTATTGTATTCTGGGAGTTTTTGGGAGAATTTATACTTTATGGTTTTCTAGCCTAGATATAATAGGCCAACACCATCATTTTGTCTCAACCAACTAACTAGTTCTCTTTCAATTTTTGTTGTAACGACAATGCTCCAAACACATATTTTCATTAATATAAATTCTCGTTCTGGTATAAAAAAGAAAGAAGAAGATTTTGCTTGACTAAAAACTTATCTATTTTGAACACAATAAAACAAGTTAATAACACATATTTCCATTAATATAAATTATCGTTCTAGTTTAAAAAAGAAAGAAGAAGATTTTACTTGACTAAGAACGTATCTATTTTGGACACAATAAAACAAGTTAATAACCTAAAACCGAGAAACATTTGGTAGGAGCAAAATCCTGGGTCTTATAGATCACCAACAAACATAATTTTCATTGAATAATAATTATAAACTAGTATTTGTACAAATGTGCAAAGAAACGCCAAAGGCATTAAATGGGGAGGGGGATACATGTACGTGTGAATTTCAATGCATTAATTTTAAACGAGGAGTGCATGGAGAGGGAAGGACACCTATTCAGATTATGTCAGAGAAAACAAATGTGACAATGTCGTGAAGATAAACCTCACCATAAAAAAACCTTCAACTTAATTACCCTATATTTATTAATACTAACCATAAATAAACTTTAGTTACTAAATTAAAAAAAATAAAAATAAAAAAATCAAATCAAATTCCCATCACTGAAGCAAAGCAAACCAAAGTATAAATGGTGAAGTGGCATGGCCCAATCA
>APFE030407045.1:5191-17145 GCA_000404065.3 Pinus taeda | reverse complement strand
ATGTAAACTATTGTATGATGTAGAAAATTAGAGGCCAAGACAAAATTGAACATAACAATCCAATTTCAATATGCTAATAACATGACCCTTAATGTATAGGAATTATAATTTTGTACCAGTATCCATTATCATGTAAAACTATTGTGATATTTCATAAATTCTAAAACTATATTTTCTTTTCTCATCACTCAAGGATTGGGTTAAATTAAAAAAAGAGAGGATAATATATAGGATAAGGAAAACTATTAAGGAAATTGGATTGCAAACATATAACAAAACAATAGATTCACATAAATTGGAAATACACAGATTGCAAAGTCGCGGGGACTATATTTTCACAATACCTAATTGGAAAAAGATCAAATAAAAGAGGCATTAGATGAATATATGCCTCATATAAGTTTTAATTTAATCCTTAATAACATAAGGGTTTTCTTTACAAGTCAAAAAATCTAAACATTATATGAGATTGGTTCTTGAATAAATACACTACAACCAACTTCATAGAAAATAATTGGAATATCAAAAAGCCATTCAATTGGATTTTTATGATTGAAAACCTCTATAGCAATCCAAATTAATTTTAGCATAAGATTGTGAACAAAGAGCCCACAAAATTAACACATTGAATCTTTTAAAGAGCATAAAGAGATTAGTTTAGATAAAAATAAAATTATGTTTAGATATGGCCACAATGAAAAGGTACTATATAGAGCACATTTATACACAAATTTAAGGAAAAATATTGAATGGAAGTGCAAATTAATTACCTCCTAACAAAAACATAGTTAATTTCGTACACCTAAAGATGTGATCATTTACATTACATATACATTGTTTACTCCATAACATTTTTTCTAAAATAGTTATAGTAAGAAATTGTAATCTTGCCAATATGCCTTCCAAAACACAACCTATCGAAACAAGATATCAAAACTTATACTAACAATTTTATATAAGGAGAAATTCTCTTGGAAAGATGATACCACTATTGATGGTAGACTTGAAATAGATAAATCATAAATCACAACCATAACACAAAAGGTAACATAAGTCACTCTATTTTCATTTCTTGTTTTTTAATTTATACTCTTCTAATATTACATTGAATGCAATTTTGACCCTTGACAACTTGCAACTAGATTTGAATTAACAATTTTATTATTCAAATGTCTTATACCACATTTCCCTCTAATTATAAAGGCTCAATCACTTGAATTCTCAACCTAACAACAAACTAAGGCTTTAGTGGATGTGCAACAATTAGGAATATATAGCCCTTGCCACTACACATATAAACCAACATAAATCCATTAGAAATTTTTCCTCTTATATGGAAATGCCAATGAAGTTTTGAATTGTGTTTTGAGATGGTCAAGTTAAAAACATGCTCAAGCCTAATTGTATATATATGGAAAGTTCAATAAGACAATGCGGTCTCAACCTTTTTGAATCAAATATTCCAACAACACCATTATGGGGTTTCCAATGCATGTAAACATGTACAACCATCATATCTCATGAAGACAAAACATAAGAGGTATAAAGTTTAATTTCAAAATTTAAAGCTTTCAATATGCATTTCAGTTGTATTATATGAAATGTAGACATTTATGTGTTAGCTAATTCCACATTCCACTTAATCCTTTTTCAATGAACTTTTCAATAATAACTTTTGGGTTGAAATAATTTTAGGCCTTGGTTCTTGAATAAAATAACAAGTTGGAGGACATTTAATAAGAATTTTAGATCATTGAATATTTAGTTATTGAAGATACACTTACATATGGATCCATTGATGATGAAGAACATGCTTAGTATTTAGATGACTATGTCTCGGATGCGGGTGTTTGAGGTGGCCTTAAATATGACAGGACAGGGGTGAGGCGAGGCAGATAGCCACCTGCCCACCCAATACAGAATGTTAAAGAATGGTAAGGCAGATGGCTCTTAGCATGCACGTAGAGCATGGTTTATCGGCTCTCATTCTAGAGGATTTGGCTCTCACGTCATGTCCAACGCTTTGGCTTCTCCCTCTGCAAGCTCTGGCCTGCATCAGAAGGCGAGGCTCTTCAATGTGATAGTTATGGAAGGAGCCCCCTGAGGCGTGCCAATGGAGGATAAGGCTAGGAGATATCATAGGTATATGGTGAATTCGACATTACTGTTTCATTTGATTCACTCTCTCGCCTCTGGTCTCATTTCTGATCTCCGGTTGCCTGTTGTGAACTTGGTCATTCCTGAGGTCTCCCGGAACTTGCTGGGGAAGGTTCCTTTGTCGCTTGGCTCGGCTCTCTTGGGGGAACGAATTTTGTTCCTCCTCTCGTTCCTTTCTAGGATTTCAAGCTGTTGTTTTGATGTCTTTGTCTCAGTGATTCGTTTCCTTATCTATGACCTTGTTTCTAGTTTCTGGTTGTGGGATATAGGCTCTGTCGTAGGAAGGGAAATTTCAGAGCTTAGCTTTGCTCTCCTAGCGAAGAGGCTTAAGCTTTTACACTGGCTCCCTTCCTGGAACCTAGGACTGTGGTCTTCGCTATAAAGTTTGTTCGTTCTGCAGGCAAAGCTATTGCCACTCCCCGGTCCTTGCTGTTGATTTTCATTCCTGGTATCCCATTGTTGCTCTATCCCAGATGCCTCATCTTCGCCAAAGAATGGGATGCCAAAGAGGCCAGCCGAGGCGTGCGCCTACCAGTTCGTCCTCTAATTCGCCTTCCCTCTCCAGTGAATTGTTTGTAGGCCTCTACCCCAACACCCGTAGTGGGCAAGGGCAGCTCCAGTCCACTGCTTCCGTCCTGGATCTCCTTCCTCATTTGGCTCTGCTATATTTACCTTTAGTAGCACTCTGAATCGGCCCAGGATAACTGCTCATTTCTCAATCTTTTTCCATGAAGATAATCAGACGGAAGACTGTGGTACCCATCTGGGAGGCTCGGGGGCAATCTCTGCTCCATCTTCCTCCCTCCAGCTGGGAGTTGGAAATGTGCCTCGGCAGGATTTGAATGTATAGGTTCACAGCGCACAGGATGTGGTGATGGCGCCGACTGATCCTGGTCCCTCTGTTCAGAATGAGGCTCAAGTAGGGGATTTGCCAAATTATGGTTGGTGCAGTATTGAGGAAGAGCCTCCAGATGACTAGTTTGTTCACCTAGGCCTCGTCTTTTAGCAGTGCGACCCTCACCACTGGGCAAGTTTGTAATGCAAACAGTTTTGTGGTTTTCTGGTATTTTTGGGCACTTTTGTTAATTTTGTATTATCAGGTGAATCTCAGCCCGGTCCCATGCATGGGTCCTGAAAACTGGCACAACAATGAGCTCACTACCTACAGTCAGTCTTCTCATTTGTTTTTTGTTACAGTTTTGCCTCTCGTCAGAGCAGAGTTTTGACTTCAGTCACGTTGTATTTGTATCTCCTTTGTTAATATAATTAATATTATTTAGAAAAAATAAATTATTTAGATGACTATGGGGACAAGATGAGAAATACAAAGTCAAATAGTGTGTCTATGCATGTAGTTTCACTTGAGAAGTTTTTTGAACTATTGAGTAAATTAACAAAGATTTTAACATTAAAACAGATAGTTCCTTCATGGAGTATGATCTAGTGAATTCTACAGTTGAAAATTCTATTGAGACCATGAATTTGGGCTCTTGTTTTAAAAGGAGAAAAACTAGCAGTTTATTGAATGTCTATATAGATTTATTCTGTTAGACATATCAAAATTTGAAGGTATAACAAACAATAATTGTAAAATATTTTCTACCTCTAAAACATATTAATAATCATTTTTAGTAGAATATACTAAAGATTCGTAAAAAAATGAAGCCTTCAATAGAAAAGTAACAAAAAAGATTGCATGATGCAATGACTGTATTTCTAGTGGGTCACTTCTTTTCAATTACAAATCTTGTTTCTATATATAAGAAAAGTGGCGAGACAAGTTTGTGAGTAATTAAGAAATGAGAAGGATAATGATCATGTACCACGAGTGGAACATACTTTATAGATGATCATAGGTTCTAAGATGCTATCTCCTTGATGGATTTTCAAGGTAGAGTTAGGTTTTATCTTGGATGAGGATAATTTAGAAACAACTTTCAAGATGAAATGGGGTACATATGCATTCAAAAGAATGCTAGGGTTACTAAATGGAATTGATTCTTTTCGACATGTGATTGATATACCTTTTATGAGCCTTATTAACCAATGCGTGGTTGTGAAAATCAATGATATCATGGTATTTTCAAAGAAGCACTATAATTGCATATGTAATCTATTCCTAATAATTTCTAATGATTTCAAAGAGACACACCCATGAGCCTCAAAATACATGTTATACTTAAAAAATTACCTGACAATCTAACAAGTACATATTCTATTAGAATTATTGATCATAATATGATTTCACTATGATTTCACTAGAATGGGACTACTTCCCTCCTGTGCAAGATAGGAAAGTTGTATCATGTTAGTATACCAACCCTACTTTTGCACCCAACCCCTTCCAATGAAACTAGGAAACTACCTACTAAACTTTATTTCTATTTGAATGAGTTTAAGAACCCTATTACTTTAAATCTCTTGGGTAATATGCCATCGAATAGTATGACGTCCCAAGAGTGGTCCAAACAAAAACTTGACACAATTTTTTGGATGAAATTCTCTATGATTTTTTTTGGGTGACAAAATGTTTTTGGTTAAAAGGTCACCACAATTGTACTCAAGGTTGAATCAAAGTATTTACCACAAAAGGGTTTCAATCAATGCTATGGAGCTATGAGGCTTCAAATCCTTAGATTACTCAAATTTCAGTGAGAGAAATCTAATTAGTCAAACCATACTAAAATTATTGAAATTGTAGCTAGAGAAATTGAACAACTCACTACCATGATCACTTCCACTTCCACCACTTAATGCAAAGCTAGGCCAGTTTACCAAGTCGTCTCTCTCCCATGCGATTTTTTAAGCATGGATTTACACCTTCACCGAGAATAAAATTTCAAATGCTCACACCTTTATCACTGAACAAAACCCCAAATGCTCATGCCTTCATCGAGAACAAAACCTCAAATGCTCGTATTACATATAATATATAATATGTTTATATTTGAAATTTAAATAAACATTATAATTTTTATTTTAAATGATTTTTCGTTTCATTTATATAATTATAAGTTATCCATAAATGGATGCTATTAGGAGATATAATGGTTATGAATGAGGGGGAATGGGGAGGGGGTAGAGACTATAGTGTTAAGGGATTATAGATCGTATATGGATTACAAGATTTATATGGTAATTATTATTAGAATTCAAATTTATTTATAGTGGTTATATTGATATGGTATATAATGTTTAATGGTTATGAAAATTGTAAGGATGGGGTTATATGGGTTATGGAAATTCCAAGCTATATGCTATAAGGATTAGGCTTTATATTTCTAGTTAGATCATTGTTCATATTGTAAGTAAAAGGGTTTGATTTATATTGGTTAGGTTTTATGCTTATGATATTGTCATCCAGGGATTATATTAGACATATAAATGTTAACAATTATAATGTCTAGTTTCAGGTGTTAAGTATAAGGATTAAAATTGAAATATTTTATAAGGATTATTTGGAATGTATGGATTACTCATTATAAGTGTTAGCGATCTCAACAATTATATGCGGTGTGGATTATAATGATAATACAATAGACATGTTTTTGGTTATGGTTCCAGATTAATATAGCCTAGATAGGGGTGATACAATTTGTGGAATATGAGTGTTATGAGTTATTAATAAAGAGATATATGGATGTGAGTTTAATGATTAATTAAAAATTTGTATTGTGCTTATATTTTAGGGATTAGGATTTGAGTTTTATATGTGATATAAGTTACATGGTTTATATGTTATAGCCTATATGTTAAGTTTTAAGTTGTTTAACTATCGTAAAATGGGTCACAGGTGTTACTAATTAGATGTAATAATAACTAATGTGGACATGACTATAAATATTATAAGTTGGAATGGATTATGGGTTAAAATTTCAATATCGAGTGTTGTATATTTATATTAGGTTTTAAAGGGTTAGGGGCTTATGGGTTCAACAATTATCAGGGTTCTATGGATTATATGAGTTAGAGGTGTGGGGAATTATTAAGTGTAATAGACCACATGTTATTAATGTTGTAGGTTTAAATGGTTCAAGGGGAAGTAGGGATTACAATTATTAGAGGGAGTGGATATTAAATTTAAATATTATCCTCCAAAAGTTAGGTTGATCAATTAAACCATAAAGCCAAGGCATATTTTCAATTACGACGAGACAAGACATAGGTTTTACTATTGTTGCGTCCCATGGGGCTATCATTTAGAATACATGTGACCTATCAATAAAAAGTTAAGGTGCTTTGATGATGGGTACTTGACTGATTGAGCTAATCCTCAGAGCTAAATACATACCATGACATGGACAATAAAAAATAATAAATGATTTCAACTCCTTTACATTTATGTTATAATTTTGTTGAATTCTTTGTGTGATTCATATTTGAGTCTCAAAACCCTCCCATAACTTCAACACATGCATCTAATATAACCATGTCAAAATTCAGTGCATATAAGCACAAACTGAAAAAATTTCAATGTTGGCCCCATTCATTACCTGCTTTATGCAGGGAAAATTAATTAATGTGTAATTTCCATTGATTTCTAAATGTTAAATGAATTGAACATTTACCTGTTCCCAAGATTGTCGAACGAATTGAATCCATGACCTCTCAATAGAAAATTAAATTTCTTTTATGATGATTACTTGACCAATTGAGCTAACACTCAAGGATATATACATATCATAATGAGTGTTGGAGAATGTATCAGGGAAGCTATTAAAACAATTTTTCCTTATTTTTGATAAAATCTTGTGAACTTATGTTATCTTCTTATATTCTTTGTTAGATTATTTTCATCAAACAATTATCAAGATAATAAGCCATGAAGATCATAAAAAGATAGTTGACACAAAATATAGGCTCCAATCCATGGAAAAATCCCTGCAAGGGGAAAACCTAAAGAACTTATTCTCTACTTATAGAATCTCACCAAATGAGAAAACCAAGTCCTCCTCCAAGAACCTAGTCAAAACTCCACGAATATCTTCCAATTTGGTCAAAGATGAACTAGGTCAATAAGAGTCAAATTTGCTTCAACTTGCTTCAAATCTTAACTTCGACATCTAGCTTGGATTTGAAATCTTCGCCTACAAATCTTGACCCTTTTGTAGAAACCTTAACATCACACATGTGGCAAGAAAAGATCAAATTTAGGTTTCATTCCTTCATTTTAGCTTGCTCATTTGCTTCCAGAATTTTTGGCTTCAAGTCTTGACCGTCTTGCAAGAAAATTTTAGACCTGCAATTAGGTATACAATCTCGGTCGTGCATCAAAAAATAAGCCCTAGATCCTTCACATGTGTGAGAGAATATGACCTAAAGAATCATAAATTTTGTTTCTTCTTGAGATACTCCCTTCTACGAGACCTTCGCTCTTGATTCCTTCTTATTCCTTGCTTCAAATTTAAATTGTCTTGCTTGTAGATTGAATTGGTGACAAATGAGGTGAAAGCTGCTTATATATATACACATATATGGAGGTTGAATAACTTCTTCTAGGTTGAATTGTCACTAGTGTGGAGTACTAAAGAAGGTATGTTTTTAGTAATTATTTCAACATCTTTTCATTAGAAATTACAAACCTTTTGCATCGTGAACTAGGAAAACGATAAGGAATTGTAATAAAACATGTGAGATTAATATGCAAGATGAAAACACTGAAAATTGTCATTTCATTATGCAGAAAGAAGGAAAAACGAGAAACTTCCGTTCCAAAGGAAAGGACAAGGACAGTTTAACCACTGTCCCTTTGATGGGAGACCGTATATAAACAAAGCAAAGCAAATCAAAGCGAATTAGCCCTGGAAAGGAAGTGGAGATATTGGCTTGGCGCAGGAAAGAAAAGAAATGATTGAGGACTAACAGTTCGACGAATCCCTCAGGATCCTTGATCTTGAGGGATCGCTGCTTTAACTATTTCTGCACTTAGACATCTCCGCCCTCACCCTTATAAAAGGGGCATCACTGTTAGCTCGAGGGAGAATCTGTTATGTTTATGTAATTTCCTTTAAGATCAAAACTTTGATCATCGAGTCTCGTTAAGAACTAATCTATTGTAATTCCACTTTATGCATTAATACAAACTTGGTTACTATTTCATCTTTGAGTTTGGAATAACTTCAAGCAGTGTACCCCTAGAGGCTAAGGGCCCGACCCTGGAGGACACTTGCTCCTGTACCATTACGCTTGGTTTATGCGTGGTTTGCTTATTGACGTTATTTGGTAATCTGATGTGTTTTGTAAGTTTACATCACATGCTCTGTTATGTTTAATTTATTAAGGTTTCTAAAGACAGAACTATTGTATTGACTCTACATCATATCACTGTTCTTTTAGGTGTTGATATAATACTGCTAGTCTTTACAGAATACTATTGCTGTTTAATTACAGAGCCTTTGTGCTGTGCACTTGTTCATTGACATTACGGAATTCATCTTGGAAGTTATGTTCTTTGCGATTGTTGGATCTATAAACAATGCTTTCCTATTTTGAAATGCAGTCCTACTCTTTCTAACTAAGGTTGATAACTGGATCAGATTACTATTCAAGTGTGCTGTGTGTATATATGGTTTCAAGCACTGTTCTATAATTCATCATTAATCAGTGTTGTTCCATTTTGGTGTGTTATTCAATCCTCCCTTAAGAGTGAAGGATTGTCATTTGATTCCTGTAGATTACGATTAGTGCATTTGATATTATAGACTAAGGTGTTACTGCTTGTTAGACTTAGTTTCCGTTCCAATTTCTTCACTGTTGTTCCATTTCAGGTTTGTTGTTCTATTTCTTAAACTGCTGTTCCATTTCAGGATTGTTGTTCTATTTCTTAATTGCTATTCCATTTCTTATCTGCCGTTTCATTTCTTGTCATTTGTTATTTTGGTGTGAAGAACGATCTCAGGCTGTAGTGAGCATTGAAATCTATTGTCCGGCTCCCAGATCCATGATCTGTTCTCTGGTTTCCTTTTTCCATCAATTTACAAAGGGATGGGTTATTGCTACTGAACCCTTGACTGATAAATTGCTTAGTTTTCTGAATGTGTGGTTTAATCTTTTGAAGTAGTTAGCTGTAAAAAAGCATCCGTTTACTCTTGTATTTTCAAACACTGTGCTACTAGCATTACTCTGGCAAATGATAGCCTCAGACTGAGACACTCTTTGAAATAACAAAATGTTCCCAGATTGACATATTAATGTGAGGTAATTAGAGGTGAAAGAGACCCTTTTTATAGTTCAACATTTTGGCGTCGTTGCCGAGGAAAGAGTGTAGCCATTTTTTTGTTTTTGTTTTGTTTTTCAGAGTAGTGTACGAAGCTGCTAGGGAAGAATGGGGTTTTGAAAACAGAAGGTAAGAAACTATGTGTGGAGCATGTAACAACCCTGCTCCTCTGCCTTCTTTCCTACAGATTTGTTGTTGTTTTGTTTAAGTAGAATTTAGTAGTTAATTTGTGTGCATGAATAAGCAGAAAAAAACAGAAAAGAATTCCAAACCTCTACCCAAGCCAGAAAAAGCTAAGGGGTCGGTGACCCTTGGCCGACCAACCTTCATAGACGAAATCTTCAAGAAAGTAGAATCTCAGCCCTTAGTAGGACCCAGAAAAGTTATTTCTAAATAACCTACTAGTTCCCTTCAGGCCACAAGATCACCATCTGTAGCCTTTGCTGAGGTGCATAGTCAAACTAAAGAGCAGGACTTTCAAGAAATTGAAAATTCTACTCCAGAACTATTGCAGGAAGGGAATTTCAGTAATATTTATGAAGGAGGAGGAGAGACAGGGGAAACCGAGGAACTGAGATCTCCTCTTGAGGCAACTCAACCATTGAACAACCCAAACAAGGGAAGTGCTGCAAAAATCATCTTTGAAGAAACTCAATCTCCTCAGACATTAGGCACTCTCATTATCCCAAATAGAGGAAGTTCTATTAAAATTATTCCTGTTAAAGCCATTCCCTCTCAACATAGGAATACCCTCCTAGATATCCCTGAAGGTTATTGGCATATATTCGACCCAATGGCTCAAAACCAGCCAAACACCCAAACCTCTACATTACAATACCCCATAGTGGATTCTGCAGCAAATGCACCTATGAAAGCAATCCCTCTTCAACATATCCCTACATTCCACGATCTTACATCAGAAGAACCAGATGCATTTCTATTTGAATTCGATGTGCTGTGTAGGGGATATGATTACACCACCGACCCCTAGAAACTGAAACTGTTTCCCTCTACATTAAAAGGGGCTACTTTAAGATGGTTTATGGGATTAGGTGGTGGGGTTATAAATAACTAGGATCAAATGAAAGAACCTTTTCTAAAAAAATATCAGGACTATTGCAGGTCTAGAGAACTGAAGGACGAAATATTCCAGATGATAGTTAGACCAAACGAAACATTAGAGGAGTATGTGGAACATTTTCAGTATAATCTACAAAGATCTCCTTATGCATCACTGCCTTTACCTGATAATGTGTTCAAAACAACATTTATAAGTGGCATGAAGGTGGATTGAAACATTAAACATTATGGGAAAAGGAGATATTTATCAAGAAAGCTTTGCTGACATTATTTATTTATGTATCAGGAGCTCAAGAGGCAGCACAAGATTAAAACTAGAAGAACATGATCGGTTTGTAAGAGATAATAAAATTTTGACAGAAGGAGTAATGCGTGTAGAAATTGGAAATTTATTGGAAAATTTTAAAACTGATATACTAGAGACACTAACTACACAACTTGATATTATGCAGGCCAAACAGAAGTAAATGGAGGCAGAGCAGAATTTGGCAATATGCTGTCCCCGATGCAAGAAAAAGCATAGCCATAAGGAGTGTCCACTGGATGCATTCCAAACATGCGCCATCTGTAGAGAAGATCACCTTACAGAGAGTTGTCCCTCACTTCCTGGATTGAAAGTAGTATATAAGGAAGTAGAAGAAGAGCTAGAATCTGTGTATTTGCTCAACCAGCACCGTCAATGGCAACCGCAAAAATCTGGTATGTTTCCAGACCCAACTTCTTCTTTTCAACCTCCGGAGTATAATGCTCAACAATATAATATGTGGCAAAGTCAATTTCAATCCCCATTTCCAAACTGGTCACCACAGTCATTTCCTTCCTCAACCCCGTGGCTGAATTAGGCAAGCCAACCTGGTTGGCCAAATCTTCCTTATACCCCACCATATTGGCAAAGTAACAGATATCCACCATAGTGGACTCCCCCTACTTCACAAAGCTTAGCCTGGCAGAGACCGATGCATCAGCCAGTAGGAACCATTCTGCTCCCTCAACCAACACTGCCAGCCTTACAACAAAATCCCCAGTCTAATCTGAGACCGCAACTCCCAGCCCAACCCAACCCCAATCCAAATAACAGACCGGTCCAATCTGTCCAAATCATAGAAACACCAGAAATAGGAACCGATCTGAGGGAGTGTAATGATCTTCAGTTAAGATCTGCACGAATTATTGAAACCGAGGGAGATAAGACAGTTCAGGTTCAAAATCAGTTACCCAGAGAACATCTGTCACAAGAAGAGGATGTGAATAAACAACAAACTCATAATCAAGCAACCACATCTGCTCCCCCATTCCTAGAACGATTAGCCATACTTCGACCTATACAATATCCTGATTTTGACATTTTGGGAGAATTACAAAATTTGTACATAAAAATTCCATTCTTCCAAGCCATCAAGACATCTCGATATACGCAAAAACTATCAAAGAATTGTGCATAAAGAAACCAAGGAGGAATATAACAAATAATCCAAGAGTCCAAGTAGTCGGCACTCTATCT
>APFE030407044.1:0-137176 GCA_000404065.3 Pinus taeda | reverse complement strand
AAAAAGTCCAATCTGGAGTCTTCTAGGTTTTTCAGACTCTCTAAATATGAAAAACGCCGAGTTTCTCCTATACTGGACTCGTTAAAAATTTCACAGTAAAGGACCTGTTCTATTACAAACAGGAATGGACCACTCCTTCTTAGGGTTCGAATCAAAAACTAAGTTGGACTCATCCGAAGGATAAGCTTACAAACAAGCATATGTTATCCTCCTCAAGCTTGTAAAAAATAAAGAGGTACTTGCCAGAAATGGTGGGGGAAAAATGAGAAGAATGAGCCTATTTGATATCTTTTTGTCTCAGAAATAAAACCTTACTACCACTCTTGAACACGACACTTATTCATTCACCTGGGTTTGGAAATCCCTTGTCTCACAGTTGACCAAAATCATTGACATCTTTAGCCGGGTTATGGGAGTCGATTTTGAGTCATTCGTCGCCAAACCATCTGTTGTGTCGTTATGTGTTCAAGAGGTCTGTAAACAAAACATTCAACCGCAAAATACTTATCATTCTTTGTGTCATCATTGAGTCAGTCCTTGCAGCAACATTTCTTCAACTTGAACTATGATTTCATGTTGTGGGCTCGCCTACGATGGGTCGCTTTCTATCGACATCAGCACATTATCTAGAGAGTTGACTTAGAAATCGTCAGTACCTTGGAGTCTGCATGCATCAATGGCAGGTTTCTCGCCTTCGACGTCAGTTTTCATCATTGACTTGCAATCAAAGGATTCCATGAAATGTTCGACACCGACTCATTCATTCACATATCATGGACTGTACTGGGTACTTTGAGAACCATTGACATTACTGGTGGTCTCTCCCACACTTGTTAACGGTTTACATCATTGACCGGTAATCAAGTGGTTTCTACCATGTTCGACATCGACTCATTTATTCACATGGCTAGAATCGTACCAATTCGGGGAGCAGAAATGAAGACCCTGGATCTAGTTTCCACCATCCAGGCTGCGAGGAGTTTTGTATTCATTATGTTGTAGACCAATCATAAACAGATGGCTGCGTCCATACTGTGTCTACACGAGTCTATGATTATGATGTATTATGAAATCATTCTTGTACCAGAATAGTTAGTCTAATAGTTAAAGTTTTGATCTGAGTATGGGAATGCCTACCTCAGCGATGATATGATCTTATACATGTATTTTGTGTTGAAAATTGCAGGTTCTGACCGGGCTCTCCACAAGATGATCCTCGAAATGATAAAGTACTTCACCCTTGCTATATGATATAACACCCTTATCTATTACAGGCTTCGTACTTTAGGGGCAATCTGTTACACTGAAATTTGTCACCATGACTATCTACAGTTAATATGGCTCCATCAATAGTCATATTATCCTCCTTGTCAAGCCTAATACCTCTGCTCTTCATGTCAAACTTCAAAAAGAGAGAAAGTCACTAAAAAAACATGTTTATCTCTGGGTACGCAGGTTCTCTCTACCTTGCCTGTGTGTACGCATCCCAAACTCATTGTACCTGCGTACTTGTACGCTCTGTAAGCCAAAGGATGGGTGCGTACCCCTGGAAAGGTCAAAAGGCGCGAGTTTCATCTTTAAAAAGTTACTTGTGGTCACTTCTAGAGCCTTCTAGAAGAGTGTTTGACGTGTATTGAGCGCCTCCAGATGGTTCATGCATCCCTATGATAGAGGAGCTTATCCCATCAAGAGAGGAGCTACCCCATCCAAAAAGGGAGTATCCCATTGATGTTGGAACTGAATAACCTCCTCTAGAATACTATAAATACAGGCATTGGGCCATGGGAGGGGAGGTTGAAAGCTGAACATTCTAAAGGGTAAATGTCTGGAATTAGGACTTCCATTTGTGACTTGTGAGGAGAGATCACTATCCTTCCTTGTTGCCATAGTGGGAGTGGGTGAGCTTGTCAAAGTAGAGGAAATCTCTTGCTGGACCCTGGGAGGAGCTTGCACAACACCAAGGCTCAGGTTGTAATGGTTCCTTTTTTGTTTCCTTAATACAAATAAGTCCATTCTTCTCAATGATTTGTTGTTAATGAATTATTTCATGTACTCCTTGGTCTATGTGATGAATATGCTTTGTTTTATGATGAATATTCAGGTGTTATGTAATCGTTTGCTTTGTTAGTGTATGCAGGTCTTAAAGTGAAGGAGGAGCTCATCTGGATCAGCAAGGCTGGACTGCTACAACAAGCGTTGGACCTAAGGTAAGATCGGAAAACACTTGGTTTCTCATAGAATAATGTATGTTTAGAGAAGGATTGCTCTTGTTTGGTTTGTTTGTCACTAGAGAGTCTTAGACTCCTAGGGAGGTTAGGTTTGTCCGCAAAAATAACTCTTTCCGCATGACACATTTTACAAGTAAATTTTACATCTATTCTTCGCTTCAAGGGCAGCACCATGGGGGGGCTCCCAAAGGTCACAGACGCCCTCCCTTGGACCCCTCCTGCAGCTAATATTTTACAGGCGGTGTTGCCACCCCATTATGAATTGGGGTCCAATGTGGCGATACCTTTGAATACAAAAGATAATTAGGCTCCAAACCCAATAAAAAGAGGTAAACATATTGATAACCTTGATGTCCTAATCATTCCAAATAATAGCCATTCCATGCAAGTATCACTAAGCATCAATCACTACTACATAGAAATTCCTCCCCTATTTGCTAATTATATGAGGTAAAACCTCACTTAATATTTTTGTTTCTTATATCAACATTATTGATGGGTTCCTTGCATACCATTTTTCTTTCGGGAGCCTTTTTTTTCCTTCACTATTGAGGCCCCTCATGTTCCATGAGACTATTTTCATGGAAAATTTACACGGAAAGGAAGTATAATGTGACTAGAAAAAATATGCTTCAAGATTTAAGAGCTTGGATAATGCCACTTCATGACTCTTATATTTCCTTAACCTGGGACTGAATTGTGAACTTGATGGCCTTAAGGGAAATTAACCAATGAAAATCTCAAAAAGAGGTGACTTTTGACTTTATCACAGACAAGTTAATATACTAAAAAAAATATCCATAAAAATTTCATCAATCAATGAATCATTGAAAGAAAATATCCAAAATAATTTCATCAAGCAGTGAATCATTACATTATAAAATACAATATACAAACCTTTTGGGAACTTTTTTCTAAACCATGCTAAAACCAAAATATTTAATATTACTATAATTTAACAATAATATGGACAATAACATATTTTCGTAAATTAAATAACATGTTATCAAGCCTAAGAAATGTCACTAACAGAAAACTAAAAAACATGCAACTAATGGGAGTGACCACTCGAGGCCACCATAAGGCAATGAATATATTAAGACTAAGATTAATGGGGACAAAGATCTACAAAGGAAAAAGGAAAACCTATTTTAACTTTATTGTTTTATTAGGTGCAAGTTGAACATCTCAAGGTATAATCCAGAGCATAATTAATTTTATTGCATTAAGAAAACCCAAGCATATTCTATAACTTAACAAGGAAGAGATGTATAATACCCATCCCAGTGACACAACACACGCCATTAAGTTACTTTTTTATATATACTTTAAACTTCTATCATAAAATCACAAATTTTGCATGAATGTAATGTTTAAAATCCATTTTTATAAAAACAAAATATAATTTTTGCTAGAAAAAGAATATCAAAAACTAAATATATTTTTTTAGAAAATAAAAAAATACTAAAACTAAATATATATTTAAAAAAAAAAACAAAAAACAATATTCCTTTCCCTCGAAGGTGTTTCACACAACAAGTTATGCTAAAACATTCAAGAACCCTAGCACTCCAACAATGGGAACCAGAGGACCTCCCCACTCAGGCACAAGAATGGAGTATTTGGGAAAATTGGAAAATGCAGATCCCCCAGGCTCCGAACGATCACAATAAAGCCACCATAATCACCAAGCAGCCCTCACATTGGAATCCCCCTCCCACAAATGTGATCAAACTAAACTTTGATGGGGCCTCAAAGGGAAACCCAAGCAAAGCAGGACATGGAGGAATATTTAGAAATCATGCAGGCAAACCTCTACTATTTTACTTTGGTTCAATTGGTGGGGACACAAATAACTCAGTAGAACTAGAAGGATTATGGAAAGGTATGAATCTAGCTCATCAACATAACTTCTATACTATTATAATAGAAGGGGACTCTCAAATTCTCATCTACATGGTTACCCAAATACAAATGGGAACCCTAGCCTCGAAAGTCGCCACCAGCTGGAGACTAGTGGTCTGTCTAGAACTAACAGAGAAATGGGTGAAAAATAGAAGAGCCACCACTTTAATTCATGTCAAGAGAGAGAGAAACAAGGTTGCTGATCTACTAGAAAACATAGGAGTTGAACATGATCAGGTACTCCATTCTGGAGCCATCAACATTTTAAATGTCTAAACTCAAATACAAGATTGCACTACCCTGGTGCACAAAGAAGCATAACTCCTGGATGTGGGTACGCATCAAAGTTAATAGAATGGTGGCAGAATAGGACGACAAATGGCCTTACCACATGGCCATCCATAATCCTACACACCAATCCATAAATCGCATTAACAGTGGCCATAAGTGGCAATTAAGCCAGCACTGTCTTCAAACTGATTGCATCTACTTGCCTCAACTCAGCTCAATGATGACCTCTGGTGATTTTACCTCTACTTCCCCAGCCTCCCATCCCCTGCCTCTACATTACCATTATCCTCTGGAAGCAGTGGAACCAAGCTCACGCACTTCTATGGCAGGTGTTGTAGCATCCTCTGCTGCATTAATCTCGGCCCGGGCATTCATTTTACTCAAATCTTGGTCTGTAATTTCATCTTCCACCCTGCTTCTGTAGCTAGTCCTTCCTCTGAGCCAACCTCTGAACCTGCTACAATTTCACTTCACTCTGAGCCATCTCCCTTCACTCTTTCTCTTACCCCTATTGTCAATATGCCCAGAACTAGCCATTGAATGCGCAGTCACAGACCAGGCAGCATAGGCAGATTTCCCTGTTCTCCCCCGTCTTCGGCCTTTGACACTTCCTCCCCTTTGGCTCAACTGACCTCGGGCCAATACCAAAATACACGCAGTGGTAAAAACCACTCATGTCCTTTCCGCCTCCACCCAACGCAACTTGACTCACCACCCAGTGAAATTCCCTCAAATTCTTAGTCGTCTCTCCACTTAGCCCAATTCATTTACCGTTGTTCCCTAAACTAGGCCATCATTACTACCACCATCTCCATTACCTTCCACGAGGAGGAGCCAACCATAATCAGTGGACGACATACTAGTGCGGATCCTACCAAGGTCGAAAGGTGCACATAATGGATTAGGATGAAGCAGGACACTCCTCTAGACAAGAAAACTAGGAAGGAGAAGGACCATGTCCATCAAGTAGACGATGACATGGATCCTTACAAATGTTTTGTCATGGAGGAACACCCGAAGTAGTAGGAAGAGGACACGGTTGCAACGCAGGCAGACAACGACATGGATGAATACAGATGTTTCATTGTTGAGGAACACCCGTGTCCTCTTCCTACTTGCTAGCATGCAACTTGGCTGACCACACAATTCGCCACGTGGCTTCCAGTCTCAGGTTCGGAGAATTGTGGCTTTTTTATTTTTTTCAAGGATTTTACGAAAATTTACTGTCATATGGTTACTTTGATGAATTTTTTCTTTTTCTGAAAATTTGGTTAAACACTATGCTTAATTGCTGGTTTCCCCTACATAATTGCTGGTTTCCCCTGCGTGGGCAGCAAGATAACACTTGCAACTTTATTTTTGAACTGGACTGGTTTCCAATTATGGGCAGTCTAGACCTTATTTTGATAGTTTTTGGCCTAAACTATGGCATGGATAGGCAAAGGCTATGGCCTCAGTGTACCATTATGTTTCAGTAATAGAATTTAGCATAATTTAGAAAAAAAAAAAGTTTTTCGCACCATTCATTCCACTCACTTGAGTTATTTCACAAAACAAATATAAGTGTTATTTCACACTCTTTTGGAAAAGCCAATTGAGCTTCGCCTGTGATATATATATATTCTTTGATGGATTCCTTGATATATTAATCAAGGTTTGATTCCTTGGAGACTAATTAGAGAAAAGAAAACATGAGCACTCTTAATTCCAAGTTTAATGCCTCTGATGGTGGACATGAGGCAAGGAAGGGGTTGTTATTATGGTCATAACTCCAATTTCATTATCTCTGATGGTGGATGAGGGGAAGGGAGGGGGTTGCAATTGTGGTCATGGTCGTGGAGTTTTCTCTTTTACATTATCTTTAGTGAGTTCAAAACAATTCGAATGGAATCATTGTCCTCACTAGGTATAATGGATTTAGTGTGATAATGGACAAAACGAAGTAATTATTTGTGAGAATTTTCTCTTGAACAAACATTAGGATCCATTTTATCATAAAGAAAAGTATATGCAATAAAAACAACTCAATATTTCATGCGAAATTCATATTGTATGTGAATTATTTTTCATTAAAAACAATTTACTTTTTCATGTGATATTATTTTTTGTAAAATTTCTTCTTTTTCTAATCTGAACTACGATTGTAATCTGAAATAAAACTTCAAGTAAATCTTAATTTACCAACCACCCACGAGGCTTTGGATTGACGGTGAATGGGTGCACTGTTAAGTTACTCCTTGCGATAGGTCATTGGTTAAAATCCCTCGAGGGTGCTTACCTACCAAAAAAAAAAAAACTTAATTTATCAATCATGCATGGACATCATAAGAAGCATTCACAATATAATATGAAGAAGAAATGGGTACCCACTTCATATGCATTAAAAAATGCTTCTACTACTTAATGTTAATTACAAGTGTAATCTTAGTTTTATCTCCAATATATCTTAAACCATATTTTCATTTTATTTTTTAGTATTATTGAATTTTATTATTTCCTACCTCATTTTATGTTTAGCATTGTAACAATAATATGCATTGTGCTATAGAATTAGTACTAACATGTAATATTGATTTTTTTCTAGAACACTACAGGTAATGAACATAAAGATGATGATATAAACTATGTTTAGATTACATAAGATATCAAAGATGATGATGATGAGGATGGTGATGGTATTGGTGATGATTATGTGGATGAGATTATCAGGATAGTCAGGATGATGATCATGGAAATGATCATGAGGATGTTCTCGACTATTATTTTTGTGGTGCTAGCTAGCCATGCATTATTATAGGTTTTAATATAATTTAGGCTTTATTATATAAGTTAGATATTTGTTAGGTTTTATTAGCTTTAATTTATATAGATAGTGATATAGGTATTAGAATTTAGATGAGGTTTTATAAGTTTTTATTTATTAAGTTTTAGGAATGTTAATATTATTTGAGACTTTATGATATATAATATTAAGTCTTTATATAGATTAAGTTTTATAAATATAGTTATATAATCCTTAGGTTATGCAAATAGTAATGTGATTTTGATATGAATACTTAATAAAATTAATATATTTATATATTAATTCTATTATAGTTTAATATTAATAATAATAATATATGTTATATATTAATTCTATTATATTATAATAATAATATTAATATTTATTATATATTAATTCTATTATATTATATCTATTAGTCCTTTAGATATTAATAGTTTAATTCCATGATAGTTTAATAAAAATTTTAGTTATTAATATTATTATATATTAATACTATTATATATTTTAAAGGCTTATAAGTATTAATATACTAATATTATTATTAATTCTATTATTTAGACTAATCTTTATGGATTTTAATATTAATTTTTTCAGGTTATATAATTGTAGGTTTCATTTGGATTAAGCCCTAAAAAGTATTAGGTCATATAAATTTCAGTGTTAGATAGTTATTAGGTTTATATTATTAATTTTATATATATATATATTAAGTTTTTAGATATTAATATAAAGTGTTAGGTTATTTAAATAGTTTTGTTTTTAGGTCTTAATTTAAAATGATATTAATTTATATAAAAATTATTGTTTTACTTTATTTTTAATTTTAAGCTTCATTATTAATCTCCCTGGCCGACCTGTGCTGTTCCTTCCTTATTCTTTCCCTCTTGAGTATTTATCTCCTCCTTCTGGCTCTCCTTTTATCATCTTTATCATCTTTCTCTTTACCCTGATGATGGATCCCATTTGGGATTCGAAACGTTGGTGTAAAAATTCTCTTACCGTGGATTCTCCGACCATAAATTCAAATAGCCATGCATTATTTTTTATATTTACTTGGATTGTCTTAATATGGTAATCATACATTTTAATGTTATTTTATTTGAATAATTATGATGATTATATCAGTACTATCTTGTTACCTTATGAATATGTTGAAAATTGTTTACATCTTTTTAATGAAGAATTATTGTGTATGACGAGATTCCTATTTTTTTTATGGATGTTGTGAATTTAGCTTAGAATAATGATATCTATGAAAAATTTTGATTTGGTAATCATACATTGAATTTTAGTTTATTTGATTAAATTTTATGATGATATTACTATTTTTGGATGTAATGTTGTGAATTTACCTTGGAATAATGATATTTATGATAAGTGTTGATTTAGTAGTCATATATGTATATTGAAATTTTCAATGATTTTTTGATGGAGAGATGTTATATATGAGGATGCAACTATATTTTTGATGAATGTTGTCAATTACCCTTAAATTTGTTTACACATATTAAGTTATCAATTTTAATTTTTATATCTTCTTAAATGCGTTATACATGGAAATACCTCCTCATCAGCTCAGAGGAGAATACTATGTATTTGATTGAAATACCCCTTTCTACTAGACTATATAAGACTATAATACAAGGTATGTACAATGAGGACCACGGTATCCTATTCTATAGCAGTTTTTTGCCTTCATCTAACTTTTGTTAGAAAAATTCTCTCAGTCACGAGGAAAAAATATCGAGTTAACTAGAACTTGACACTCTTGTTCACTTTAGGAAACTCATATGGTGGAATGTGACCTCTTTATCCTCATATTTAGCTTTTTATTAAAAAATAAAAGCATACAAAAGTAGGAAAGAGCGATAAAGAATGGTGAAGCTTTTTCCTAAACACAAAAGCATCTAAAAAGTGGAAACAACCATTTTTGTATGAGGAAACATTATTCACCCAAAATATTTTTCCCAAATTGAACTAATGAGGAATTTGGGAAATCTCCATAGCCCTCACTTTCCTATATATTGGAGGCTTGGCCATTGAGAAAAGGATTGAAATTATTGTATTGTCACGCTGTTGAGATCTATCTTGAAAGGGAGAGTTCTGGAGCTAGAAGTTGGGGGAGGTGTTGCTACAACTGCATCTAATGGTTGTAACTTTCCTCCAACTCCTTTATTCATATAGATCGATTTTTCTTCCTTCCATATGTTGCTATTCATTCTTTACTTCTTCTATAACTAATGAATGTATGGGATTTTTGTTTACATTTATTTATTCAGTAATATTTATATGTTTCTAATAGTTTCAATTATCAATATACTATGTTGTGAAGGTTGATTTGTTCTTTTTCTTATGTGTAGGACCAAGCTTTAGAGCTATCTAGGAACACTTCCCAGCTACACTGAAAAATCCAAAGAGACCTACATGCAAGGACTCACAAGAATTCCTTCTCTTATTCTTAATCTCCACTCTACATCTTGATCTATTAAGAATCCTGAGCCTTAGAACAACTTTTCTCTCACTCGATCCATCCTAGGTTTCCAGGATAAACTAAGAGGGATTTATGTTCATCTAAGCATGCATTAAATCCTATAGAAAAATGATATTTAGGAACTGTAATATATTTCAATATGTAATTGAAATTAGTAAAATGAACCCATAAAGCGGGTCAAATGGAAATAAAAGTAAAACTCTAAACAAGAAGCCAAAATTGGGAGTAGAATTGGATGTTAAACTAGCCACCAAAACAAGATCCAAACAATTACACAAAAAGGGTTTTAAAGTAGAATTTAAAAGGGGTGCAAAAATAGACACAAAGAAGGGAACAAAATAGGGCATACAAAATAATACCAAATTGGGCACAAACAAGAATACAAAAATGGACACCAAAATGAAGATGCATAAAATTAGGATGAAAAATTCGGTGCAAAAAGGATGTAAGAAAAGACATAAAACAAGATGCCAAAATAGGACTGAAAAAGGGTGAAGCCAAGGATGCCAAAAATGATGCATAACTAGATGAAAATTCAAACTAAAATCTAGGTGCAAAATGAGATGCAAATGTGGAAACAAAATGTGGTAGAAAAAAGGATGCAAATTTGGATGCCAAAAAAACTGAAAAATTAGACAACAAAAAGGATGCAAATTTGGACACAAGAGTAGAAAAAATGGTGCACAAAGGGGCAGAATAATGGCTCAAATATGGATGCAAATTGAGATGCAAAATTGGATGCAAAATGAAGTACAACAAATGATTCAAAACTTGGAGCAAAAAAAATGCAAAAGTAAACGAAAAAATGGCTCAAAATTGAATGTAACACTAGACACAAAATGGGATACAAAGGTGGAAGAAACACATGGTTCAACATAGGATGAAAATTTAGATGCTCAAAAGGATGCAAAACTGGATGCAAGAAATGGTGTTAAAAATGATGCTAAATTGGATGCAACAAATGATGCAAAATTATATGCAAAATAGGATGCAAAAAAGGGAGACAAATAAAATGCCAAACTGGATGCAAAAAAAGGTGAAAACATGGATGCAAAATTTGACACTAAATCAAATTCAACATAAGGTGAAAAATTGAATGAAAAAAAGGGAAAAAAAGTGCAAAAATAGATGTAAAAATAGGTACAAAATTAGAAGCAAAAAATGGCAAAAGACTAGATGCCAAAGTTGGCACAAACTAGATTAAAAAAAAAACGAAATGAGATGCAAATGATGGTGTAAAACTCGATGCAAATTACGAAACAAAACTAGAATCAAAGAATGAAACAAAATAGGAAGAAAAAATGATGCAAAAATACATGCAAAAAATGGCACAAAACTAGAAGCAAAACCTATTGTAAAACCAAACGCAAATCTTGGTGCAAAATATGATGAAAAAAGGATGCAAAAATTGGCATAAAAAAGGATGCAAACTTTGGTGAAAAAAATGACGCTTTAAAAATTATACAAGAGATCCAGATTTAGCACCAGGTATCTCATCCCAATTGAGAAAAAAATGCACTAAAATTAGGTGCTAAAACTAGCGCACATTTCTTGTTTCGTTGTAGTGAAGAAAGAATTTCCAGGGAATAGGAAAGGTAGGTAGAAGTTAATGAAATCATCCTTCAGACTTTGTCATATTTGTAGAGACAAGTACCATGTAGGATTAGTCATCGATGGGAGGAAAGGAATAATGGGGAATTTTAATGATGCCTCCCTTTATATCTACACAATTTCACTCGTTTACCCAGAGTAAAAATGAGAGGAGGGGCTACTATGATAAGACTAGACCTCCTAGGTGACCTTCAGGAAGTGGAATCAATGGAAACTGACAACACAAACCTTTTAACTTTCCATAAGGCTCCTAGAAGCCTTTCCAATCATCCCCATCATCAACCTGTGGGTCCCATTGAGTTTTAGACCACTAAACCCTTGGATGATCCATTGATATGGACATGGGTGCATTTGGTAGGCTCTAGTCACTCCCACATATGGACAAGTCATTTGGATGATCCATTGATATGGACAAGGCATGGGTGCATTTGGGGACTTTTCCCCTTAGAACTATGCCTACAACTCTAGGATTTGTGCCACTTTTCAAGCCGAAAATCCATGTCACTTCCCAAAAACCCCTGTAACTTTTAGAATCCATAATTTACATGACAACAAGACTTGCAAGCCAAAAACTGACTCCATAACTAGGCTTGACCATCCCCAACTAGGACTGACATTATATCAAAAACTTCGCATAAATGAAATCTACATGACATGAATATAATAAAAACCATAACTGACTAGTAACTCATATGAGATTTGACAAATAGGATCACCACCCTCTCCCCTTCACTATTCTGACATCAATTAGGTCTTTCATCCATTATCCTTCCAATTACAAGTAAATACATGAAATGACCATCGCTATAAATAGTCACACAACCATGATTATAACTAGCATTAAACCATGTAAATAAAAATTTGATAACTACCATTAAGGTCACATAATATCAAGTACAAAATCAATAGAACTTAGCTTTTATCAAACATAAGCAAGAGCCAACCAGCTTTAGGACTTCAATGTACCACCTGACTATAGACATGGATGAGCTATATCTTCCTTTTAGCAAATCACCCCCATTCCATATTCCAAGAATGAATGTGGGATCTCATGCATAAACCAATCCAAAAAATAACCAAGGGAATCCATAGGTTGAACCACCGCCACACTCACCAAATTTGATCTCACCAAAATCGCCACTCAGATCACAAAACGAAACTGAGCTAGGAATGCCTCCAGACTTCATCACTATATGTTGTAGACATATTTGGGCACTGCAACCCCAATCATATACGTCCATAAACCAAGGGCTTCTGAGTCCCTAAAAGTGTTGTCTCACACCCTAAAGGAACAAGGTGAGTTGATTACATCATCTCCTAGAAGCTCTCCATGGAAAACTGCTCAGAACTGGTCAAAAATAGACCATACAGACTGCCCAGTGCTAAGGGTGTGATGCATCTCACCTGCCACATGCAAAAAGTGAGATGCATACTAAAGAGCCCTTCTGTAGGGTGTGATGGGCGAGAGTAGACAAATGGCAGAGATAGTTTGCAAGATGGATGATCAGGGAATCTTCCAAAAACTTCTCCTGTGACACTTGCCTCTCTGAATTTGCCTAAGGATGAGTAAGAGATTATGAATCTCCAAGTGGAACCAAGAACTATCAGAGAGAGGACACTGATCAAAATCCCAAAAGCTTATTCACCCCCCTTCAAACATCTATATATGGATCCCTCATCCCAAAGATCCAGAGGCTGGAATTTTGTACCTTGTAAGGAAGTGTTGTTGGTTTCCTGGTGGAACATCATAGTGTTGGGTGATCTAAGCTTTTCATGAGGTGGAACAGAAGGGCTTTCATGCTGGGAGGAATGATGGTGGGTCAGATCAATGGGTTGTAATCCTCTCTTCTACTCTTTCTATTAATAAAGCTATTCAAGTTTTCCTCCACATTCTTGTATGTTTGATGATATATATGCATTTGTGTGGTCAATATATATCTAGTCCTATATTGTTTATGATTGTAGATCCCAGTACTTTGAAGGTATTATGCTGCTTTGACTTTACAGGTACTCTTTGAAGCGGGGTAAGAAATGAAGGAGTGGCAAAGATCTGTCAGAGGGGAGAAGGAACAAGCAAGGAACCAAGCGAAATATTGAGGTTGGTATTCTTTTCTCCTCTCCTATCTACTTCTCATAAATGAAAATGAAAGTAACTTTAGCTTGTTTGTTTCTAAGATAGCTACCCATCTTAGTGGGACTAGCAGCTCTGCATGGACAGTAGATTTCCTGATAACAAAATTGCGACTCCGCTGGGGAGTGAATAGCTTGTTTTCTTGTCTATATTTGTTTGCTTTATAAACTACAGACAGAGCCTGAAGTTAAGCCAACTAGCCTTTGAACTATATTTGCCATGCAAGTGCAAAGTAGATCAATGCTGCTTCAGTCTATCTCCAGGTTTTGTTTATAAACTGAACAATTGATTTGCAAACATCCTAATTTCCCTCGTGGTGGCTCAAATAGCCTAATTTGATCAGCCCCTGTGATTTGCATTTACTGACTATCATTAACTCAGCCTAAATCCCTGAACTAAGCTACAAACTATGACCAGAAACCAAGTTGAAGTCTCATCCCTGGACCATCACACCTTCTCCTCTTGGTAATCTGGATGCATCACACATCTCGTGTGTAGTAGGTGAGATGCATCCATGTTTCCCTGTGTTACAGGTGCGATGATCAGATAAGACTATTTCTGCCTCCAGATTTTGGTTTTTATTCACTCTCTTTAGCTTTATTCAAGAGTTTTGCTGTCTGTGATCAGTATACCACTGTGGAAACTCCCTTCCTTTACATTAATTAGCCTCCATTGTACAAAGAATTGTGAATGATTTTATGTATTGTTTGCCATTTACAGTTCTCCTTTACAAAGAAGTAGCTTAGTTGAATTGTCGTCTTTTGATTCAGAAGTGTCGCAAGTGTCATTTTCAGTCAAATGAAAGGATCCTACTATTCTTGATGGTCAATTACACTGTTACTCTTGTATTTGATTTGAATTAATAGTTTTTCAAGTGTCGAAAGCAGTTTTCAATTCAAAATCGCAAAGTGTCGTCATTATCTTCCTTTCGTCTTTTGAAGAGAAAATTGTTAGTACTATCGATTTGAAAAGATAATTCAGATTTGTACTTAGCATTCTTTTTGTCATTCACACATTAAGAAAGCAGAAAACAAATACATGCATGTGTATTTGCATTTATACTACTTGTTGATTTTGATTTAGGACAGTGCATCTAGTGTGTGGTCTCTGCTCTATGTTGAAAGAACCCCGCTTCTCTTTCCATAGTAGCTAGGATTTCATTGCAAAAAGAAGAATAAACGATTGTTTATCATCTTAGATTGCATTTTAGGAATTGTATATCTACATCACGCGGTGATCCTTAAAGAAAAACTTCTTAAGAAAGATCAACTATAAAATAAATTCAATGAATATAAAAAAGCTTTGGAACCCAACGCACAACATTTAGAAGTCTAGGCTAGAGATGTATTCCAGCCTCGTAAATCCTGGTAACTATCACTTTCATCGTACGTTGGGTGATTCCTCCTCTTTGAGATGACAAGTACCAGTATAGACTTATGCTCCCACGTACCGTCGAGTATATATTAGGAGACCACAATAGGCTATATCCTTTATCCTTAGGAAGTCGTGTCTACTGCCCTATCGATCGCAATGCACTAAACATAGCATTTGGGAAGATTGACTATCGTACCGTAAAAATTATTCTACAGTTTTGCGATTGGTTTCGTAATCCCTCTGTCTAGATTTCTAGAGTAGTCTCTTTTGTTCGTTTTTAGACTCCTTAAAGGAAAAGGTCCATCTGAGCACTTGTCACTTCAGGCTCATTAAAAATCAAAGGCAACTAGAGTCATCTTTAGCTTTTTCTCTACTCTTAAAAATTGAAAAAGCAAGTTGTGTCAAAGCATCTAAAATTCATTTAATTCGGAATCACATTTTACCCTTTGAGTTGATCAAGTTATCTACAATTGTGGAAGAAATTCAATCGAAACCTCATCGTTCACAGAGACTAATGAGTCAACTGTCTTTGACTCCAGAAACGAAACTATTCCGGACTAAGCGAACTCCTTTAACTTGATCAAAGTCCCTTGGTTTTCTTGGAACTTGTGTTCCAACATCCTCAGAGACTCTAGTTACTCCAACCATTTCTGGTATCCCCGTCTTTACAGAAGAAGTTCCACAGCCACAAGAGGACATTAGAACTGATCCTAGTGTAATAGAAAACACTTCTATTCCTGAACCAGATCCATCTACAACTGATTTGGAAGGTGTTACCCCTCCAACATCTTTCGTTGCAGAGTTTATACCTTCTTCGGTCCCAGAAATATTTTACAGACCTGATGGTATACCTCTCCCACCTAGATTGATTTTTATAGAAGAGAATGTGGAGGATCTTCCATCCAGTACTCCATTGCATTTTGGGACTGGGATCACCCTATATTTTTCTTCGTCAGAAGTTAGTCTCCCTTCATTGCAAATTCCTATAGAATCTCTAGGAAATCTTTTGGATAGACTAGGTATGTCTAAACAATTGTCGACATCCGGGACTATGTCATCTGACGCAGTAGTAGTGGAACCTCCTCCTGCTACTCCAACAATGTTTGTTGGTGTACCATCTGTCCCAACTAGCTCTCAATCACTAGATGGAGTCCATCCAAGGACTGTTTCGACAGTATGGTCTGTTCTCGTTTGTTCATTCGGAATAATATCTAGAATCTCTTCTGTTGAGTCTCAGCAAATTGATCCTTCACAACAGTATCAATTTGGGCTGCCCGATCCCCAAAGGAAAATCTTTCCTTTTAGCACTGGATTGCCACCATATGGGGAGCAGTATGCCCTTTCATTGTTCCCTCTGGGAGAACAACAATATGAGAATTCGCAACAGAATTTGGGTCATGCTAGAATTACAGCCAGTCGTTGGGTGCCAATACTGCCTCAACAACCAAGAGTTGTATACTTAATGGAACAAAGTCTACCTGTGTCAAATATTCCCACTACACTAGCTATTGTGATGGTGTCGAAAGTACAAGCGTGGTCTGTTGTATGCGAACCTCAAGCTTCTCAGGTCGTAATACAACAGCCTCTTGTCTCCATGACACAACCATAATCACTGATTAGTGGCTCCTTAATTGGAGTGACCCAGGCTCAAATGGGTACTATTGCCCCTCATCTTGGTCAAACAGCCATTATTGGAAAATAGCAAATGGCTTCACAACCATGGCTGGTACAATATCAACAACCGCAATTCCAACAAGATTATCGAGGACCTAAGCAACAAATCTTTGCGGGTAATGGGCAGCCGTATATTCAAAATGGTCAACATCAATCATATCATAATGGTTATGCCCAACAACCTTACCAAAGTTACCAACATCAAATACATTATGCTAGTATGCAAAAACCCACTACTCAGGTGATCCCATCTTATCCTGGGTATGCTTCGTCGAACCTGAATCAACAGTTTCCCTTTGTGGTGACTTTATAGTTACCAGATCTAAATCGGCTAACAAACGATCCAATTGCTTATGCCCCTTGGTGGGTAGCAATTCCTTATAAACTTCCGTCATATATTCCTAAATTTAATGGAAATTTGGGTGAAGACCCATCAAATCATGTGATGACCTTTCATCTGTGGTGTTCATCCAACACTCTCAATGATGATTCGATTGGGATTTGCCTTTTTCAACGAACGTTAACTGGTCTAGCAACAAAATGGTACATCGAATTGCCTAGAGCTTCATTCGATAACTTGAGTGCCCTCACCACAACCTTTTTAACCCATTTTCAGTTACCAATAAGGTACAAAATAGGAACAAAGCTTCTTACCAATTTCAAGCAAACGACGGCCACTCACATATCTGATCGTATTCATGAGTGGTGATGTCATTGTAGAATGGTAAAAACATATGTTCCTGATCATCTGTTAGCTGAATGGTTTATTAAGTCATTGTTACCTTCTATTATAGAAGGTGTAGCAAAAGGAGGAGTCGTCACTGAAGAGCAAGTCATTGCTCGTGCACAATATCTAGACTTGATCTATACTCAGTTTGGCATGCTTTAGACAAAATCCTTGATGCTCCTAGACCAGAGTTTTCCATTCCTCCTCCTCCTAAATCAAACAAAGACTCTCATGCCGGTGATGGCGTGATAGGTATGATGAGCACGAAAACCACAAAGGCTACATCTAAGAAAGCCCACACAGTTTTCGGTAAAAATGCAAATGAAAAACTTCTTGCCTTGGAGGTTAATGCCATGTCGACCGACAAGGGCAAAGAACCAAAGCAACCAGGGGGAAAGAAGAAAGGGAAAAGAAAAATGAATAAAAGGATGATTCGTCTCCTGAAAAGTCTTCTGCAAACCCTTCTAGAGAAAGGAAACCCAGTCATCCATGCTTTATATGCGATGAGGATCATTGGATGAAATATTTTCCACATAAAGCTAAGCTTAAGAAGTTCTTTAAGAATTCAAAAACCTCAGTAGTATTGAATGATCCATTCCCAAACCCAGGAACCAATCTGGTTGCTAGTGACAATGCTTCCCCATCCCAAGTGCTTATGTTGTCCATTTCGAAACAACAAAATGATGCTTTGATATCGATAAGGAATAAATATTACGGGAATCCACAGTTGTCGAACAACAAGGCTAATGATCAACCTAGTAGTTCTACAACAACTTTGACTGAAGTTGTGCCACCCATCATTCCTCAGCTGGCGATAAAGCCGCCAAAGGGAGTAGTACACAAATCGACATTTAATCCTCGTGCTAGAGTAGCACAAAATTCTAATATAGTAGAGGACCTGGCCCAATCGCCATCCGCTATGTCGACACTTGAGGTATTGTAAAATTGCCCCTCCCAGAAACAGGCTCTATTATCAGCAATAGGTGGGATTGACCTAGCGGATTCCAATCTTGTGGCCTTTAATCATAAAGGATATGACCCTCAGTTACCAGCTCAACTTGCTTTCCCTATTCAAGTGAAAGCCCTCAATAAAATTGTTCATCGAACAATTATTGATGAGGGAGCATCTACATGTATTATGTCAATGAGTTGCTGGAAAAGTTTAGGCTTACCACCCTTGTTGTGATCATCGATGACGTTAAAAGCATTTGAGGGATGGACATACACTCCATATGGGATTTTAAGTAACTTGCAAGTTGAACTGGGGGGGAAAATAGTAGAAATTGATGTTGAAGTTATCAATGGAAACCTTGATTACAACATCCTACTAGGAAGGCCTTGGATTTATGCTATGGTTGTTGTTGTGTCAACATACTTTAGAAAGATTGCATTTCCTTTTCAAGGAGGAATTACTATCGTTGATCAACAAACCTTCCTCCCCAATAGTTCACAAATTATGGGAAGCATTCCAATGATCCATGGAAGCTCTCAATCGCTTCAAAATGTTAGAGTAGGCCTCCTAAAGGACACTACCTTAATGGGTACTTTCGCCATACCGCCTCCGAGTAATCTAGTGGAGGTGACCATGGTGGAAACCTGCAATATGATATCTTCTATATCTAAAAGATTCAGAGATTCCTGAACATTTTGTCAGCATGGATCATTGCCATTTTAAAAATATTGTAGCAATCAATTTTCTTTGCCTCGGGGGAAAACCCAAATCAATGCTCATCGAGTGTTTGGATAGATAGGTCTAAGGAATGTGGCACCTCTTCAGATCCTTGGTCACATGTAGATTCTACAGATGAAGGAATCATTCAGTTAATGATGATAGGAGAGGCACCATGGGAATATTACGACCATCATTCCCATATTTTGGATTACCACGAAGATTATTCCACAATCTTAATCATCCTTCAGTTTTGATTTTCTATCAAATACTGTAAATACGGTGGATTCTGAGGATGGTTCTTATCTCGTGTCAACCTCGTTAAAAAATGAAATAAGGAGTAATGAGGATAGTTCTTTTACTATGTCAACCTCATTAAAAAATGAAACAACTCCCTTTCCAAGTTGAGTCTTTCAAAGATCTTGAAGGTAATCCTTCATTCCAACCACCATGTTGAATGCAATGAAGCTTGGGGGGCATGCACCTCGATTTGCGTTATTATGCTGGGGGCATGCGAACTTATAACAAGCATAGTTTTTCATTTCAAGCTTGTGTAAACATGAAACTGAATCTGAGCATATGTTTTCGCATGGTTCAAACTCATTAAAAAATGAACCAGGCCACGAGCAATTCTATGCAAAGTTCAAGCTCATTAAAAAATAAACCTAGAAATGAGCATATGTTCCACCAAAGTTTAAGCTCATTAAAAAATGAACCCACCTTCGGTAAATAACCATTGCGGTCACATAATTATCAGCTTTTGAGCCTTGGTCGTGTTCTTACCATCACCTCCACTCTTTTTTAGCTGATCATATGCCTCCATTTGATTGTTTACCCCTTTTGAGGAACAACTACGACGAGTGATTATGTTAGCCATCTTCTTTACATTGTCATGATTGAAAAGTTCCAAACTTTACCTGGAACCAGCTGCTACTTGAAAATATCACTCATTCCTCAAAAAATGAGTCTCCTTTAAGCTCTTTTCATCTGACTCGTAAAATATGAAAATATTGTCGAGAAATTGGCATCTCAAGCTCGTTAAAACGATCGTAAGTGTTATCCCTCCTCTGGATTTTAATATTTTTGGACCTGAGGGATCATTACACAAAAAGATCAAGTGCTTGTCTTGTTCAGCTCGTTAAAACTATCGAAAAGTCATCCCTTTCGTATTGTTTTATACTTTTTCAGACTTAAAGGATTACATGACGAAAAAGGATTGTTGGAGTTTTCTTTCCATCCCTTTTCTGACTCTCTAAAATTGAGAAAGGACCGAGTTATATTTGTAGTTAAACTCGTTAAAACCAATAGCGACAAACTTGTGCATCCAGACAAGGACAAGTTTTACTGTCGCTAGGCTCGTTAAAACATAGCGACGGGTTTGCTCGAAGGGAAAATTATAGAACAAGCATATTTTATCCTCCTCAAGCTTGACAAAAATAAAGAGGTACTGGTCAACAATGACTGGGGAAAAATTGGGAAGAAAACTTGAAGAATCTTTATTGGTAGCAAGTCGCTCTTGAACATGACACTTTCACTCCATCACCATGATTGAGTCAGGTTGGGTCTTTCTGTTCACCGATCATATTACCATTGGTCCAATGTACCATCCATTTTTGGGGTTAACGTTATCAATCTATTTCAGTGTCATTGATATGTTCAAGAGAAGTCACTCAGAGAATTCACCAACCCAGCTTGTGTCTCATCCGCTGCAATACCTTCACCCTTCATTCTTTCATGACCACCACCCTGAACCTTGTATCATCAAATTGTTTTCACCTCCACAAAATCATTTTCTCCATTCCATGTCATAGATGTGGGATTCATTAAGGCCCTCCTACGATGGTTCACGTCTTGTCAACGATAGCTCATTATCCAAAAAGTCGACCTAGGAACAACCCTTTCAGTACTTTGGAGCTTGCATGCCTCAATGGCAAGTTTGTCACTTTCGGCGACAGGTTTACATCAATGGCCTTCGACCGAAATACTTTACGTGGTGTTCGACACCAAGTCCCATTTTCACACCACGTGAATTGTACTGTTGTACCTTGAGGGTCATCATCATTATCGATGATTCCTCTCGTGCCTGTTAACAGCTTACATCATTGGCTGGTAATCAGGCGATTTCTTTCCATGTTTGACCCCAGAACATTTTTTCACATGAATCGACTTGTAATTTGGGTGAAGATTGAATGAGTTTGAAGACCCAGAATCTAGTTTCATCCATCCGGGCTGTGATATATTTAGGAAAATAAAGACATCAAATGTACATCATTGCTGCACAGATGATCATCCAAATCAAAGGATGATGACTCTATCAGAATCATCAGTCTGCTATACAAACGGTTGTCTGTCCTATATACATGAAAATGAATTTATAAAGATAAGCATGGGAATGCCCACCTTAGCTAGATCATGAAAATATTATGAAGATAATGTATTGTATTGTATCTTATTACAGGTTTCCTTCCAATTCAAAAAAACCTCGGATTCTCATGATAAAGCATTTCACCCGACATCAAAAGATTTACGACCTCATAGATAGGGGGCAACTGTTATAGACATATTTGGGCACTACAACCCCAATCATATATGTCCATAAACCAATGGCTTATGAGTCCCTAAAATTGTTTTCTCACACCCTAAAGGAAGAAGGTCAGCTGAATACATCATCTCCCAGAAGTTCTCCATGGAAAATGGCTCAAAATTGGTCAAAACTGGACCATACAGACTTCCCAGTGCTCAGGGTGCGATGCATACTAAAGAACCCTTCTGTAGGGTGTGATGGGCGAGAGTAGACAAATGGTAGATATAGTTTGCAAGGTGAATGATCATGGAATCTTCTAGAAACTTCTCCTGTGACACTTGCCTCTCTGAATTCGCGCAGGGATGAGTAAGAGATCATGAATCTCCAAGTGGAACCAAGAAATATTAGAGAGAGGACACATCAAAATCCTAGAAGTTGACTCACCCCCCTGCAAACATCTATATATGGATCCCTCATCCTAGAGATCCAGAGGCTGGAATTTTGTATCTTGTAAGGAAGTGTTCTTGGTTTCCTGGTGGAACATCATAGTGTTGGGTGATCTAAGCTTTTCATGAGGTGAAGAAGGGCTTTCATGTTGGGAGGATGACACTGGGTCAGATCAATGGGTTGTAATCCTCTCTTCTACGCTTTCTATTAATAAAGCTATTCAAGTTTTCCTCCACATTCTTGTATGTTTGATGATATATGCATTTCTGTGGTCAATATATATCTAGTCATATATTGTTTATGATTGTAGATCCCAGTACTTTGAAGGTATTATGCTGCTTTGACTTTACAGGTACTCTTTGAAGTGGGGTAAGAAAGGAAGGAGTGGCAAAGATTTTTCAGAGGGGAGAAGGAACAAAAAAGGAACCAAGTGAAATATTGAGGCTGGTATTCTTTTCTCCTCTCCTATCTACTTCTCATAAAGGAAAACAAAGTAAATTTAGTTTGTTTGTTTCTAAGATATCTACCCATCTTAGTGGGACTAGCAGCTCTGCATGGACACTAGATTTCCTGATAACACTATCCTTGATGAATTTTCCATCTCTTTGTCTCTCGAGATTTACCCCCATCCACACCGGATCACTAGGCCCTAAACCAAGAATCCACTCTCAAGATTTACCATGTATCATGCCAAAACTAGTCAAGGGATTCCTAGGTCTTTGGGAATTTTCTTGAGACCACCTCCACCTTGAATTCTAAAATCATATACCAATTCCAAATCTAAAAAGAAATAAGCAATCCCATCAAACCATGGCTATCTGAAAAAAGGCAAGGCAAGCCTGAAAACTATTGTCATAACCCGTCAATATCAGGCCACTGACATCCAGAGAACCAAATACCAACATGTAAAGCCTTGCATGTCAAAACCAGCTAGGAAATCACACATGCAATATGTTACATGCAAGTATTCCTAGTGAATTTTTTGATCCTACTCTTCCTTTCTTTCTCTTTTCTTTTATTTCTTTTCATTCTCCTTCCTTTGCTTGCTTTTCCCTTCCTTGCTCCAAAGCTAGAATGCTCCAAGAAAACTCTAAGTGTCCAAGAGTATGAGAGAGAGAGAATAATGAGAGAGCTCCAAAACTGAATGAACAAAAGGTTACAAATTGATCCTCACAAGCCATTTTATCAATGAGGCCTCTAGTTTCTTCATTTTCCATTATTTTCCTTCAATTTCATCCCCACATGGAACTTGTGACTTTTCACCTTGCTTTTCTCCTACTTTCCTTTATTTTCATAAATAAATGTGCCAAAATGCATTTTTTCCTTTTTAATGCATTAGAAATTTACTTTGTCAGTTTCCCTTAGCCATAAACACATCTAGTGAAGCCCATTAGGATATGTTTGGCAAACATTCAACTTGGAATCAATGTCCCTCAATCGTGGTCTTATCTTGCCTTTATTAACTTTATTACATGAACTTTTAACTAGGGGTTGTTACAGACCCCTCCCCCTTGGGAAACACCATCCTTGGTGTTAAACCACACAAGGAACTCAACAAAATGACTGAAAATAAAACATATTTCCCATGGAGATTTATAACCTAGCTCATTTCCTTATTTACAATGAATGTCTTACTCAAAGGCAAAAAATCATGACAACATGACAAGGAAACAACCATATCATTTATTAGAGCTTTATAACATAGCTCATGGCGATATTTACATCCATATACATATGAACATATACAAAGACATCAGCAAAAATTATGCCAAACATATACCAAACATCATACCAAAACTGCTTTCCCTCTACCGAAAAAGAAGAAGAAGGATACATGGCCCACATCTGATCTGCCATCTCCCATGTAGCTTCTTTGGGCCCAAAGTGATTCAACTGCATTTTAAATTTATCTATGGCTATGTTCATGATCACTAGTTTCTTCCGCTACAATATGCACTAAGGCTCTAGCTAGAATTCTCCTTCTTTCTCCACCTACAATACATACCAATCAATAACATTATCAACATCCTTTATATACCTCTTAAACAATGAAACATGGAAAACATCATGGATTTTCACTTTTGTATGCAGTGCAAGTCGATAGGCCACTAGTCCAATCCCCTCAAGGATCTCCAAAGGCCCGAAATACCATGGTGCCAACTTCGCACATGATCCAATCCTCGAAGAGATATTCTTGGGCTTGATGTGTAAGTACACATGATCCCCAACTTGAAACTCCTTGAATTGCCTATGCTAGTCCACATAACTCTTTTTCCTACCTTCTGCTAACTTTAGGTTCTTCTTTATAACCTATATTTACTATATCATGTCTCTCAACATATCCAGTCCAATAAGTACCCTATTCATTGGATCACTCCGGCTAATGGGAGTATAACAACTTCACCCATAAACTGCCTCTAAAGGACTCATCCTCAACAGCTCTCGATAACCATTTTTGTATGCAAAATCAACCAATGGAATATACTCCTCCCATATTTTTTATTGTTTCATCACATATATCCTCAACATATCCTCCAAGATTCTATTGAACCTTGATGTATTTCCATCTGTTTGCGGATGATAGTTTGTATTGAAGGCCAAATTTGTAGCCAAACCTGCAAATAGCTCCTCCCAAAACTTGGAAAGGAAATTTGTATTCCTGTCCAACACAATCTTCTTCAGAATGCCATGTAATCTCATGATCTCCCAAATGAAAACTTGTGCCACCTCACTAGCTAAATATGTAGTCTTTACTGGAATAAAGTGAGTTACCTTGCTCAATTGTCAACCACTACCATAATAGAATCATGTTGTCTTGCTTTCCTAGGAAGATATGTATTGAAATCCATGGAAATGACCTCCCATTTCCATTACAAAATCAGAATAGGTTGTATTAGACCACTTGGATGCTTATTTTTTCCTTTACCTGTTGACAATCCAAACATCTAGCCACAAACTCTACCACTTCCTTCTTCAGATTCAACCAATAGGTGAAATTCTTCACCGCCATCAATGTCTTCTGATATCCTGGGTGACCTAAGTATGACTTGATTTGAAACTCCCTCGAGATAAGCTTCTTCAACTCACTGAAATATGGTACATAGATCCTATCCTTGAATGTCACCAAACCATTTGCTTGAGATGATAGTTTGCATCCTGATCACTTGTACCTATACATGTACATATACCTATACTCTGATGTAACCTGTGCATAATCTCTGTATACTTGTCATCCTGTTGTCCTTCTTGCAAGATCTTATCATGTAAATATTTCCCATAAGAGCTTATAAATGTTATATGATTCACCTATACCTTCACTAAGCATCTACAACCTGGTTCTCCTTTCTCTTAATGTATCTGATCTGGAAGTCAAACTCACTAAGGGTACCCAACCATCTAGATGTCCTAACAATTAGATTCGACTGGTCAAACAAGTATCTCAACCTACTATGATCACTCATCAATACAAATCTCACGCCAAGAACATAATGCCTCCACATATTCAAGGCATGAATAATAGATGCCAACTCAAGATCATGAGTCACGTAGTTCTTCTCATTCTGATTCAACTTCCTCGACTCATAACACACCACCTTCCCTCTTGCATAATGACCCCACAAAGTCCCCTTTTACATGTATATGTACACACTACAACCTCTTTATCCAGATCTGTAATCTTAAGGAATATAGAATTTGTTAACAACTGCTTTAGTTGCTCAAAACTACTTGCACATTCTTCTATCAATGCAAACTTCCTACCTTTCCTCCGCAAGGATGTCATAGGATATGAAATTCATGAGAAGTTCCTGATGAACCTCTTATAGTAACCTATCAATCCCATGAATGATCTCACCTCATCCACATTCTTAGAAGAAGTTCACTCCATGATGGCCCTTATCTTTTATGGATCTACTGCTATGCCTTCCCTGGAAACAACGTGTCCCAAGTAATGGACATTTATCTAAAATAATTTGCACTTGCTAAGCTTCATATACAGTTGATGCTCTCTTATCAATCTCAACACTACTACCAAATTCTTAGCATGCTCTTCTTAATTCGTGGAGTAAATCAAGATGTCATCAATGAATATAATAACAAGCTTATCCAGATAAGGATGCAGCACACTATTCATCAAACACATAATTCTAGCTAGGGAATTAGTTAAACCGAATGGAACTACAACAAACTCATAATGTACATACCTGGTCCTGAAGGAAGTCATGTAGATATCCTCCTCCTTTATGTGTACCTGATGGTATCCTGATCTCAAGTCGATCTTAGAGAACATTGTTGATCCCTTCAACTGATCAAAGAAATCATCAATCCTTGACAATGGGTACATATTCTTGATCATCATCTTGTTCAAATTCCTGTAATCAATGCACAATCTGAGAGTACCATATTTCTTCTTTACGAGCAACGTTGGTGCTCCCCAAGGTGATACACTTGGCCTATTGTATCTCTTGTCAAGAATCTCCTTTAACTACAATTTCAACTCTACTGGCTCTGGGGTACTCACCCTATAAGGTGACTTCGATGTTAGTGTTGCCCCTAACACCAACTCAACAGAGAAATCTACTTACCTCTGAGGAGGTAACTCTGGAATCTCTACTAGAAACACATCCTGATACTACTATAATACAACGTACCTCTTGAATATTTATGCATCCTCAACATCTCTAGCATTGTCTCTAGATATATGCATTTCAAACAACACACAACCTTTTTTGCAACTATTCTTAGCCTACATAGTGGTAACCATCCTCACTAATGTACGCTTCTTATTTCCCTACAAAATTCTCTTTCCCCCATTATCATCTAGGCACTCAATGGCCTTGTCGAAGAAATCCTTTTTGGTCCTAGAAGGTATAACCCAACAATCCATACCCAAAAGCATGCTATACAATCCCAATGGCAATACATTCAAGTGTGTTGATGTAGGCAAACCATTTATCTCAAATGCACAAGAACTTACCCAATGGTGAGATCTCTTCTTTGTACCTATATCCAACTATACCAACAAAGATTCTGCCTGCACTTATTTTCCCAAACCACACTTATCCACCAGGTCAGGATTAATATAACTATAATTATATCCCAGATCAATCAAAATAGAAACAAATTGATCACAAAGATTACCATCCATCTCAATGATAGACCGTGAAGATCCACTTTCCTATGGTCCAGAGTTGCATAAATCCAAGGATTTCTATGACCAACATCCTCAACTGTATGCGCCTCCTGAGAACTATAGATCTAGGGTCTACCACCCTGATACTGCAGACAATCCCTCTTATGATGGTCATTGCCACATGTCTAACACTACAACGATGCTCTACCATCGCCTATAGTCTACTACTCTCCATGCCCCTTCTAAACTATATTGAACTTGTTGTAAGGGACTACATTTTATTTCTCACCTAGATATTGAGATCTTCCCCATTTTGGTGGCCATTTTCCTTTAAATTTCTCATTTCCCTTCAATTCACGCATAGCCTCAACTTTACGGTTTGGTTTCTCATAACAATGTTTCAGCTTTCGAATGGCCTCTTCCAACGATCTAGGCTCATCAAACTCAATCTGTTCTTTGTATTCTACTGGCAGTCCATTGACAAATCTTTGAACCATTTCCTTCTCCTCCTTGAGGTAAGGCACATTTCTCAACAACTCCAAGAACCTTCTAGTATACTCATCATCTGTCATGGAACCCATCCGCAACTCATAAAATTCCTTAGTGCTATCATCATAGTAACTTTCTGAAAAATACTTCTCCTTGAAGATCCTCTCAAACTCATTCCAGGTCAATTCATCCTCCTGAATACCTTTAATATTCTTCAAAACCTCCCACCAACTATCTTCTTTCCCTTTAAGACTGAAAGTGGTTAAGAATTTGTTCAACCTAAGCAAACATGCCTCGACATCATCTGAATTCTTCTTCTCTCCATCGAATGTAGGTGGATTTTCTTTCTTAAACTCATACGGAAAATATCCCTTATCACTCCTCCTGTAAGGATGATAACAATGTCGATCATATTGCTTGTCATAACCAGAACTAGAATAGTACCTGTGTCTCTCAAACCCCTATCTGGAGTGTCCAAGAACCTATCATCTTTGATCATGTCCTCTTTACCTAACCTATACCCACCAGGAGACCCATTTCGATATTTCTCATTAGTTTTGACCTCGTACTCATGGTTGATATGAAGTGGTCCCTATTGTTGTAATTCTGACAAACTCTGAGTATCATTGCATTTAGCTCTACTTGTTTCCCTTGTGTTTGTATGATTTTTTTTCATTGTCTGCCTTACAACTCCTTATTTACTCCTTCAATATTCTTGATGTGTCTACTAAGTCAGAGGGATTCCCAACACCATGTTGCTCATTTGATCCATAGGGAGAGTCTTAGGAACTGTAGTCTACCTTTTTGCTAGTCATCTTTGATATTCTTCTTGGATGGTATATCTTGTTAGCTAAACTAAATCACAATGAACCAGTGTACCTTAGCATAATTCAGGGAGGTACCTCATCTGCGAGATCATTAAATCAACGTAATACATGTAAAACATAATGATGACAACATATATAAATATAACACATAAACATATAAGAATATAACCATCATTCTAGCTAGATTCCAGCTATCAATGGATGACCATATCAACTACACATACCATGACGTCATGCATGAAAACAATCACCACATCACTGTACATCTGAGCACATGTGAATACTAACATGCATAAACAATGCATAATCAAAAAAACAATCATAAGGACACACTCCACAACAACACCATCAACTTCCCATGGCAACCAACTATAACCATAACCCATACCATACAAATACAACAAGCACATGGTCTTACAACATAAGAAACACATATGAAACTGACATGAATGTTTTACCAACACACATCCCATCCAGTCTGAGGGTTGAAATTATCTATGATTCCACCCTATAACGAAGCCTCCCCCCATATCTACCCACTTTCACCAATTTACCCAGGCTAAACATGAGATGAGGGGATACTATGACAAGACTCAATCTCCTAGGTGACCTTAAGGAAGTGGAATCAACAATAACCCACACTACATACATTCTATACATACTACAAGACTCCCAAAACCCTTTACAGTCATCCCCATGACCAGTCCTTGGTTCCCACTGAATTTTAGACCATTAAACTCCTCAACACTCCCTTAATATCGATAAGGGTGTATTTGGGAGGCTCCATTTTCTCCCACAAAAAGGCATGGGTCAATATTATCACCAAAAAATTGACCAGCTAGCCTAATTTACTAGATGGATCAAAGTACAACATGTAAAGCCAATTTTATCATAGTAAAATTTCTTTCACTGTGAGAAATTACTTAATAAACCACCTTTGTTAAGTAATTTATAGCTAAACCCATGAAGAATAATTAAATAATTCAATATTTATCCGATTTTCTTCTAGGAGTAATCAATTAAACCAATGTTTTATTATTATTCCTTGTCAAATTTGACCCAATCATGAAAAATAAACAAATAAACCATTATTTATCTTATTTTTCTCTAAAAATAATTAATTAATCACTAATTAATTATTATCCTTTGTTAAATTTGACTAAATCCCTTAGGAATAATTAAATAAATCATTATTTGTTTATTACCCTTAAACTAATTCCTTGAGATAATAAATAAATCATTTATTTATTTATTATTTATAAATAAATGTTTAAATACTTTTTCCCTCCTAAACAATTATAATAAATATTCCAGGTGGTTATTCCAAGAATGTGATTAATAATATTTTATTGTTGCTCACTATTCGAGTATAACTCAATATTTTGTTATAAATAGAAGGGTTTTTCATTCATTATTGACTTTTGATTATTTTCATTGTTGCACTCATTATTGTAACTCTCATTATACACCATATTTTTGTTGGGTTTATGCATTATAAAGGAGAGATACTCTACACAAGCTGAAGACGTTTGAGGATAGCCAAGAACCCATCCCATAGAGGGGGACTGGTAACATTTATCTGTTACCTTCACAGGTGTTATAATAAAATTATTCTTTACATATCTAGTTTCCATTGGATGATTGGAGTTATTACTCTTTCCTTTTGTTGTTTAACTATGATTGTGGCATAGATCTAGACTTTGGCAGGTTTTGTTTCTATCAGTTGCTACAAATATACAATGTTTAGTAGCCATTTATATTGTTGATATTGTTTTTCATCCACAATATTAAGTGGGTTCTTTTCCTACATCATTGAGAAGAAAACACTACAACAAAATTGGCAACTCCACTGGGTTTTATACTTCAGATCTAGAAACTTGGGTGGCCTTTAGTTTTCAGCTTTGGGTTTCCACTTTTTTTTATTATATTAATGTTTCCTAGTTTTTAACCCTAGATCTGATAAATTTCTCACTTCCGCAAGATTTTTGGTCTTTTATGTAGGTCACAGGAGCCAGCCGCGACAAAGGTGACACATTTTCTCGAGATTTTCTGACTGAGATCCACAATGTAGAAATCACACTTTTTGGGCCAAAAAATGTGATTTGGAGGCAAGAATGCATTAAACAGCCCAAAAATTACAATCCCTACAGAGAAACAAGTCAATACCTATGATATTGAGGTTTTAGGGGTTTTCTCGGATCTATTTCTCGGTTTTATAGAGAGCTGTCTATTGGGTTGTCTGACCTTTGTCTGATCCTACTTAGGCCTTGATCCACTCTTATTTACTTGTCAAAGTAGAATTTAGCCTCCCCTAGGGCTTCTAGTATGATTCCACCTATCTAAGAGGATTTTAGCTAAGTGAGTAGTCTGAGTTTTTGCAGCACTTTTAGCCACATTTTCCAGATCTGTACCTTTATGTTTTAGATCTGTTAAGATAGGTTGTTTCCACCCGTAGTTTCACATTTAAACTTCTTTGGTCATTTGCCTTAGGGTCCCATTGGTTTCCCTAGGTGTTTCACCCATCTCCCTATCTTTTTGCAGCTATCTTCCCCTCTAGTTTTTTGTTGTCACTACACCACTTTCTAGCAGCTTAATGTCACTTGATCCTAGTCACACTGAAATTTAGATCTCTTGACTATTTCAGTGTATTTTCCATCGGTTTAACCACCAAGAAGTATAGTGTTTGCAAACCCAATTCAATTATGGTTTAGTTAATTGGTTTGTTGTTCATTTTCTGTTATTTATTTTAGTTTATTTTTAGCAATATTTTTTGTCTTTTACAAACACGATTTGGGCTTAATTAATTAATACACTAGCACACACAAGAACACTTTAAGCGAAGGCCACTTGGTTTAAACCACCAAGCCAAGACTTAACATAATAAATTTATCTCCCCTCATAGAGACAAAGGCATATTAGTGATCTACCTTCACCATTTTCATGTCATGTGTGTCTTACCACCATCGCGCCACCAACGCATTTGTCGAAGAGACTATTAGGCCTTCACCCCCAGTTTCCAGATGGGCATATTACTCCTCCCTGTCAGATTCGAGTTTATAGCCCTCCAAATCCCCATACTGAATCTTCTCCTGGTTCTTCTGATTCCTCACCTGATTCTGTGACTCGTTCATCGAATATCATTACCATGTACAGACCCATAGCTAGTGCAAGAACCCAACCTGGTGTTGGCTCCGATTCTATACTAGTGGTCACATCAAGCAGACAATCTTAGGAACCATTCTAGCAATCCCCATTCTCCCCTTTATGGATGGGTTAAATCTACTGACCTTAACCAGTTAATAAATGACCCCATACACCATGATGCTGGTTAGCCCTCTATAACAACTAAGCTTCCCTCAAACATCCCAAAGTTTTAGGGTATTGCTGGAGACAATCCTACCAACCATGTCTGATCCTTCCACATGTGGTGTTCGTCTAACTCCATAATTGATGACTCCATTCGGCTTTGACTCTTCCAACACATGCTCACTAGAGATGATGCAAAATGGTATGTGGAGTAGCCCTCCACATCTCATTCTATTTTCGTGACACTTGATAAAGTGTTCCTTTCATATTTCCATTTACCTCTCCGATACGACATTGGTATGAAACTATTGACCACATTCCGTCAATCCTCCACCAATCGCCTTTCTGACCATGTTCAAGAGTGGCATCGAAGGAGGAGTACATGTCGTGCCCTGCCTTTTGAAGACTGTGTTTATCTAAATTAGTTTCTTATGAGCCTTCTATCTCCCTCTAGAAAATATGTGACATCCCACTTTCCTCAGACCAAGGAAGAATCTCTCCTAACCGCTCTGAGATATGATCTAATTTATGCATATTATGGTTATGTCGATATCATCATTTCATACCTCCCTCATCCTAGAAATGCTAATGCATCAGGGGCATCTCACACCGTCGATGGCATCATTGGATATCTTTCACACTCTTCACCATATACTCAACAAAATTATGTCTACCCATAGGGCAACACCAGTTCCTCCAATGCTTATGCCCCTCCTGCTAGCAACATGTTTCCAAGGTCCCAACTGATCTACCAAACTATTGCTTCTCCTTATGCACAACCTAGTGCTCCAGCCCCTCAAGCATTAGTGCCGCATCCTCCCATGCATCCTCAATCCAAATAGCCACCGCCTCCTCAGGGTAAGGTGTTTACACAATAGAGTGGTTCTGTTCCCCAAAATTTGAAGAGAAAAAATATGGGGAAGCGTAACAAGGGTGACTAGGGTAATTAAGGTAACTAGCCTAGTGAACGCCAGGGGAACCAACCTAACACCAACAACCATCAATAGGGTAGCCAGCCCAAGAAAAACAAGGCTATTTGTATGAACAAGCCTTGTGCATGTTGTGGTGTACATGGCCATTATACACATGAGTTTCCTCTTTTAACCCAGATGCGCCAAATGTTGGAAGCTAAAGCAACTTCTAGAGGTCAACAATCACCTTAGAATCCTGTGTCAACCCAACCAGCAGTGCTCACAAATCCTTTCCCTCAACAAGGATTTGTTTTTTCTCAACCTCAACCATGTCAAACAGCCCATCTCCCCCAACCTTCTAGTTGTTGTGACTACTGGATTCTTTTGATGAACTTTGATGAGGTTAACCCCTCCATTGTCAACCTACAAACTTGGTCACGTCAATATGACAAGCCCTCGACTTGGTCTGCTATCGAGTTAAAAACAAAAGTATCTATTGAGCCTCTTATGACACCAAATGGTCCTTTAAAGATCCCTCAACCTAAGGTTGTGGCCATTCCTAAAATCCCAAAGGGACCATTACGCCATAACGATGGTTCAAAGAGAGTTGCCCATACATACAGTATAGTAGACAACTTGGTGCAATCACCTGTTGTTATGTCAACGCTAGAAGTCTTCCAGTCATGCCCATCTAGAAAGAAAGCCCTACTAAATACCTTCAGTGTAGTAGATCCTTCTGATGATCATCTAATTCTCTTCCTGGTTGATAAATCATAATATCCCCCATTGCCTTCATTTCTTGCTTTCTAGATACTAGTTAGAGTTCCTAATTCCATCATCTACAGATGCATTATTCACGAAGGCGTATCCACCTATTTCATGTCCACTGTTGTTTGGAAATAGCTCAATTCACCCTAGTTTTTCCCCTCCAACATCACTTTGCATGCATGGGATGGAAACCCCTCCCAACCCCTTGGCATGTACCGCAACTGTCTAGTGAACCTTGCAGGCATGATTCTGCATGTCAACAATGAAGTTATTGATGCCCCTTTGGATTAAAACATTCTCTTAGCTCGTAGTTACACATATGCTATGTCAATAGTCACATCTACGGTGCTATGCAAGATGTTCTTCCACCATGAAGGGAAGATTGTTACCATTGATTAGTTGACTTACTACGAGCCAGCATCCGTGACCTCCCTTCAGTCCATTATCTCATCGGTGTCTGATAAACATTTTTCAACTCCTTCCACTAGTGTTTCACCCAAAGTATATAAATATTCCTAATTGTTGGGTGCTTTCTCTAGCCCTCCACCTCCCATCTTAGAGCCTACCTCTATGAGTGTTTGCATGTTACAATTCTCACTGGTTTCCCTCAAGGATTCTGGTACACGTGATCAACAACCAACTCCGCAACACCCTACTATTGCTCTTCTAGCTAAACCCTCTTGACCCACTCCCCCAAGAACTCCTCCATTTTTGGGTTCCTCTCCTATGTTCCCACTAGGAATTGTTCCTCTAGGTCTCAACCCTCCAGGATCTATTCTTCTGGGACATTATCCAATAGGCCAGATACCTTTCTTATTCGCCCTTCTAGGAACTTTTTCTGTACCTTTCATGGCTTTGCTAGTCCTTCCTAACATGACTCTAGGGATCCCAGTATGGTACATCGATCCCTCGGTAGACACTCCACCTAGTTAGCGAATACCATATCATGCATTAACCCCAGTTCAACCAATGCCCATGACCCTTATTACTACTTCTGTTCCATCACAACCTCAACAGGAACCACCTCCTATTGCGAAGGAATTTGGTGAGGGGGGTAAAGCCAAAAGGAAAGATTCAAAGGGCAAGGCTTCCCAAGCTCTTCCAGCACCTAAGGCCCAAAAGCCGACACCCCTGTGCACTTTGTCTTAAGTTGTTGGGAACGCCACCAATAATTGTCCTAAACTTACTCAACTTAAGCCTTTGGTTCATGAAGCGTTCCCGGAATCAAATCTTCTAGAATTCCATGTTAACTTACTAGTCCCACCTAAGAAACTAAAAACTTTTCTCACAAACCACCCTTGTGACCTGCGTGATCTTCATAGTCACTATTCCCATTGTTTCCCTTGTCTTGATGAGTTTCACGATTGCCTTGGGCTGATTCACAAATACGAGGCCACCCGCATTGGAGCCTTTAATCCTCTACCTATGGACTATGGTACTACAAGTCAACTAGAATTGGGAGACTCTGGCCCCACTATTGTGATCCCACCCCCCCACCACCCGATGTCAAGATGACAGACACTACAGGTCCCATTCTTTACTTGTCGTCATCCTTGAGTTCCTCGCAGGCAAAGCTTTTCGAGGTTTTTTCACGCGCTTCTATCGAACCTCTTTCGACCAAATCCCATGTCTCAACATTTGTAGATCCTCCATCTACTCGCCTATCATCTACCACTTAATATTATGCATATGTGAACCTTCCCTCTCAAGGTGATGCACCAAGTAATGTTGCCACATCATGTAGTCAATCTTCCTCTAGTCCATCCATCTCTCATCCTGATGAGGACACCATGGAAGCTATATCTACCCCTGATTACCCCTACCCTTAAGTAAGGGGGCATTTCTTTAGAGGATTTTGAAGGCCATTTCCTTCATAATTCTCCTATTGTGCTTTTCCTGAAGAAATTCCTCTCATAGCACATCCCTTTGATTTGCATGTCTTTATGTCTGCCATCAGGTTAGGTAGATTGCATCATCTCATAAATTGTCTTTTGCACCTTTCATATGGATCCATCATCCACACCGTATATTGGTCATGCTGATGGTGCTAGTCACTTCTCCTAGAATCTAGCCTCGACAGACTGGGCCATTTTTTCCACCTTGCATACGTTAGTCCTTTCAAACATTGTGTGCATTGGATCTACCACCAATCATCAAGCCAAGTATGATGCAGTGATAGGTTTTTTGGTCAATTCCCTCGCTCATTGCATCCTTCATCTTCATGCTTGTTTATATTCCTTGCTACTTGTCATGTAATTGAATGGTGTGTATCATGTGCATAACCAAGTACTGTTTAGAAAATATCTATGAGTGAAGTTATTGGTATGTGAATTTGAAACCATTACTTTAAATCATGTGCCTAGATCCCAAAATCACTATGTACATACCATTGCAAACAACATTCTAGATTGGCATTTATCACATGTATACCATAGAAGACAAGCATAAAGAAAACAAATGGCAAACCATCATTGTCATATAAGATGCTTAATCATATTATGTATCATAAAAGTGTTGGAGCCATAACTCTACATACATCTGAGACGTCCATAGCATGTTAAAAAATCACAATCAAAGGGACCCACATGTCCCTACATCTAGTCATTTTTTGATGGATATCATGCCAAAGGCTCTACTCCACCTGCAAGTAGATCATGTACTTCCTGACCGGCCATTGCCACGCAACGTAGGATACCTCGCCACTCTGAGGGAAGACCATTGCACTCATCTATCTATCGTTCCTCAAAGTCATTCCATCTGTGCTCTAAAATCCAAATCAAGAGAAAAACAAACATACGATCCAAATCGGGAAGCAATGCAGTATCCTCTGGACCCTAGTGTGATGATGATGTCCCCAAATCTGCAGCCCCAAGCGTTGTGGCTCAGCCTACATTTCCTATTGGCTTCACTAGTGTTATGTCTGCATACAACATATTTCACACTCAGTACCATATGCATATGATAGAAATAAAAAATGCACCATAAAACATAGCAACTTCACACTTACCATATGGTCCTCATTCTTGCCCGAGCGGAAGTGGCAAGTCAGGATCCCCGTAATAGTTCATCCCACTATAAGGGTAGTCGTCAATGTAAAGGGACATTTGATCCCAAGGTGAGAAAATCTCTGGTTGGAACACCCCTCCAACTCCCTCTCCTCCTCCTCTCTGCAATAACTTCCCCCAACAGCGCATCCTAGGCACCTATGGGTCCCCATCCCAGATATGTACATGAGGACGGATAGTGTGTATTTTCCCAAAGAAGAATGCACATAGTATTGTACCAAAAGCACAGTCACAATTCACTTTCCTTTTGCAAAGACTCAACTATTGTTCCACTGACGATAGCATCATCTGTGCCAATCGATAGTAGGTCCAAGCCAAAACACTCTCAACTAACATCATCTTCCCACTAGTGATGTGGTGGAATGCCTGGCTGTTGAAGAGCCGTAGGACAGCTGCAACAACAAACCATGTCTCTAGCCTCTCTACCGCAACAAGCAGGATAGTCGTACCCTTGACATGAACACCCCATTGACAATTGCTCTACATGAACTCAGTAATGTTCCCGCCACAAGGTAACACCGGATGAATATCCCCCACCACTCCAAGGGGAGGTAGTTTTATCAAGAAGTAAATATCCTATAATGTGAACTCGATCTTGTGCCCCTGCACAACAAAGACCTCCTAATTTGGATCCAAATAAATCACAATTATCAATAGCAGGGGCTCACCTACCCTCATCATGGGTTCTCTACCAACTTCAGAACCCCATAACAAGCCAATGACCCTCAAACCGCCTGATCCCCCTAGATCTCGAATCAAAGAGTATCCAAGCCTCATTCATGCTAGTTGATTTTTAGCTTTACCATGCCTGCAAAACACCACATGTCTTGTTAATACAAAGTAGAAAATAATGGTCTGCATTGATCAACCTACAACCCCCACCAGGCCAGCAGACCAACCCTTCCTCTAGCCACAAATCACAGTTTTCTTCCCCGAAAGCACAAGCTCACAAGTTTCCAGCTGTTTCATGCAAGCCAGATTGCACTTCTAGACCCAGAAAGTGTGATGCGACTGTATGCAAGGGAAAAGGTCTCTTAGGGAGCTGCTAGGTGCCAAAAATTAGGAAATAAACCACTGAAATTGAAGAGATGAGTAAGGCCACCTACCTAAAATTCACAGATCCAAATTCTGACGGTCAATTTTTCCACTACGATCTCCTCAAGATTTAGTACCTTTTCCTCCTCTCCAAATTCACCACAACTCACTTAGCAAATGAATCCAAATTGAAGGGACAATGTCTTTTCATAGAAAAATCCACAATTTTTCTATTGCCCATTGGTACTAGACCGTAGCTTAGTTTGATGAATTGTAAAGACCGTTGGAAAGTTCTCAGTGATCTCTATAATGGGTCTTCCTCAATTTTTGATGATTTGACAGTTCACCAGGAAACCATTTTTCCATGAAAGGTCACTTCGTTGCCTCTTAAAATCGAATTTCTTCATAAAGCGACACATGTACTTTGAGGTCCACCTCCTCTTACTACTTGTCATACCATATGATGGTTTTCCTTGTGAGTAACCATCATATACTCATATTTTGATGGTCCCCATCGGGCCTAGCTTGTGTGGTAGCATCATTGATTCACCCTTGTTTAGAGCATCCATGATGAGTCACCCTTGCATTCCTACAGTCTATTTCATGTCCCTTCATCTCATGTCATAGTATTTCGATTTTCATACCGTCCTTCCTAAGATCCTAAAGGGACCATTATGCTGTAATGCTGGTTCAAACAGAGTTGCCCACACATATAATATAGTAGACAACTTGGTGCAATCACCTACTGTTGTGTTGATGCTGGAAGTCCTCTAGTCATGCCCATACAAAAAGAAAGCCCTACTAACTACCTTGGGTGTAGTAGATCCTTCTCATGATCATCTAATTATCATCCTAGTTGATAAATCAGAGTATCCCCCATTGCCTTCATCTGTTTCTTTCTAGATACTAGTTAGAATTCATAATGCCATCCTCTCCAGATGCATTATTGATGAAGGAGTATCCACCTATGTGATGTCTATTGTTGTTTGGAAATAGCTTAATTCACCTAAATTTTCCCACTCCACCATCACTTTGCATGCTTGGGATGGACACCGCTCCTAGCCCCTTAGCATGTATCGTAACTGTCCAGTGACTCTTGTAGGCAAGACTGTGCATGTCAACATTGAAGTCATTGATGCCCCTTTGGATTACAACATTCTCTTAGCTCGTAGTTACACATATGCTATGTCAATCGTTGCATCTATGGTGTTCCGCAAGATGTGCTTTGCCCATGAAGGGAAGATCATTACCATTGATCAGTTTACTTACTATGGCCAACATCTGTGACCTCCCCCAAGTCCATTATCTTGTCGGTGTCTGATAAACCATCTTCAACTCCTTCCACTAGTGTTTCACCCAAAGTATATAAATATTCCTAATTTTTGGGTGCTTTCCCTAGTCCACCCCCTCCCATCTCAAAGCCTATCTATATGAGTGTTTTCATGTTACAATTCTCACAGGTTGCCCTCAAGCAGTCTAGTACTCGTGATCAACAGCCAACTCCTCAGCACCCTACTGTTGCTCTTCTAGTTGAACCCTCTTGACCCACTCCCCTAGGATCTCCTCCATTTGTGGGTGCCTCTCCTATGTTCCCACTAGGAATTGTTCCTCTAGGTCTCAACCATCCAGTAGCTATTTTTTTGGGACATTATCCTGTAGGCCAGATACCTTTCTTAATCCCCCCTATAGGAATTTTTTCTGTACCTATTATGGCTTTGCTAGTCCTTCCTAACATGACTCTAGGGATCCCAATATGGTACATCGATCCCCAAGTAGACATTTCACCTGGTTAGCTAAGACCATATCCTGCTTTGACCCCGGTTCAACTGGTCCCCATGACCCCTGTTGTTGCTTCTGTTCCATCACAACCTCAACAGGAACCACCTCCTATTGCAAAGGCATCTAGCTAGGGGGTTAAAGAAAAAAGGAAAGATTCGAAGGACAAGGCTTCCCAAGCTTCTCTAGCCCTTAAGGCCTGACAACTGACACCCCTGTGCGCTTTGTGTCATGTTGTTGGGAACACCACCAATAATTGTCCTAAACTTACTCAATTTAAGCCTTTGGTTCAAGAAGCATTCCCTAAATCAAATATTCTAGAATTCCATGTTAATTTACTATTCCCACCTAAGACACTAAAAAAATTTCACACAAACCACCCTTGTGACTTGTGTGACCTTCATATTCATTATTCCCATTGTTTCCCTTATCTCAATGAGTTCCATGATTGCCTTTGGGTGATTCACAAATGCGAGGCCACTCGTAGTGGAGCCTTTACTCCTCTACCTATGGATTCTGGTACCACAAGTCAACTAGAATAGTGAGACTCTGGCCCCATTATTGTGATACTCCCCCTGATGTCAAGATGTCAGACACCACATGCCCCATTCTTTACCTATCATCATCCTTGAGTTCCTTGCAGGCAAACCTTTATGAGGTTTTCACACACACTTCTGTCCAACCCCTTGTGACAAAATCCCATGTCTCAACATCTGTAGATCCTCCATCCATTCGCTCGTCATCTACCACTTAATATCATGCATATGTGAACCTTCTCCCTCAAGGTGATGCACCAGGTAATGTCGCCACATCATGTAGTTAGTCTTCCTCCAATCCACCCATCTCATCCTGATGAGGAAACCATGGAAGCTATATCTACCCCTAATTACCCTTACCCTTCACGAAGGGGGCATTTCTTTAGAGGATTTTGAAGGCAACTTCCATAATAATTCTCCCAATGCACTCTACCTCAAGAAATTCCTCTCATAGCATGTCCCTTTGATTTGCTTGTCTTTATTTCTACCATCAAGTTAGGTAGATTGCATCATCTCATCAGTTGTCTTTTGCACCTTTCAGATTGATCCATCATCCACACCATATATTGGTCATGCCGATAGTGCTAGTCGCTTCTCCCGGAATCTAGCCTCGGCCATTTTTTCCACCTTGCATACATTAGTCCTTTTAAACAGCGTGTGCATTGGATCTGCCACCAATCATCCAGCTGAGTATGATGCAGTGATAGGTTTCTTAGTCAATGCCCTCTCTCATTGCATCCTTCGTCTTCATGTTCGTTTAGATTCCTTACTACTTGTCATGCAATTGAATGGTGTGTATCATGTGCATAACCAAGTAATATTTAGAGCATATCTATGAGTGAAGCTACTGGTATGTGAATTTGAAACCATCCTTTCAATCATGTGCCTAGAGCCCAAAATTACTATGTAGATACCATTGCAAACAACATTCTAGATTGGCAGTTATCACATGTATACCACAAAAGATAAACATAAATAAAACACATGGCGAACCATCATTGTCATATAAAATGCATAATCATATTATGTATCATAAGAGTGTTTGGAGCCATAATTCTACATACATCTGAGATGCCCATAGCATGTTACAAAAATCACAATCAAAGGGACCCATGTGTCCCTGCATCTAGTCACTGTCCGATGGATCTCATGCTAAAGGATATACTCCACCTTTAGGTAGATCACATACTTCTTGATCGGCCATCGCCACACACTGCACGATACCTCACCACTCTGAAGGAAGACCAATGCACTCATCTATGTATTGTTCCCCAATATCATGCCATCTGCGCTCTGAAATCCCAGTCAAGAGAACACCGAACATACGATCCGAATCAGGAAGCAACGCAGTATCCTCTGGCACCTACTGTGGTGATGAAGTCCCCTGATCTGCAACCCCAGGTGCTGTGGCTCAGCCTATATTTCCTATAGCCTTCACTGGTTCTATGTCTGCATAAAACATATTTCACAGTCAGAACCATATAAATGTGATAGAAATATAAAATGCACCATAAAACATAGCAACTTCACACTTACCATATGGTCCTCTTTCTCGCCCAGGTGGAAGTGGTAAGGTAGGATCCCTGTGATAGTTCATCCCACTATAAGGGTAGTCGTCAATGTAAAGGGGCATCTGATCCAAATTTGGGAAAAACTCTGGTCGGAACGCCCCTCCGACTCCCACTCCTCCTCCTCTCCATAGTAGCTTCCCCCAACACTGTATCCTAGGCTCCTGTGGGCTCCCATCCCAGATATGCACATGAGGATAGATAGTGGGTATCTTCTCAAAGAAGAATGCACATAGTATTGTACCAAAATCATAGTCACAATTCACTTGCCTCTTGCAAAGACTCAACTGTTGTTTCACCAACGACAACGTCATTTGGGCCAACCCATAGTAGGTCCAAGCCAAAACACTCTCAACTAACATCATCTACCCACCAGTGATGTGGTTGAATGATTTACTACCAAAGGCCTGTAGGACAACTACAACAACAACCCATGTCTCTAGCCTCTCTAGATAAACAAGCAGGATAGTCATTCGCTTGACACAAGGTAACACCAGATGAATATCCCCCACCTCTCCAAGGGGAGGTAGTCTTATCAAGAAGTAAATATCCTATAATGTGAACTCGATCTTGTGCCCTTGCCCAACAAAGAGCTCCTGGTTTGGATCCAAATAGCTCACAATTATCGAGAGTAGGGGCTTACTTGCCCTCATCATGGGTTCTCCAACTTTAGAACCCTATAACAAGCCAATTCCCCTCAAACCACCTGATCCCCCTAGATCGCGAATCGAAGAGTATCCAAGCCTCATTCACACTAGTTGATTTTCAACTCTACCATGCCTACAAAACACCACGTCTTGCCAATACAAAGGAGAAAACTGGTCTACACTTATTAGCCTACAACCCCCACCAGGCCAATAGACAAACCCTTCCTCTAGCCACAAATCATAGTTTTTAGCTTAGAAAGTGCAAGCTCACATGTTTCCACCTATTTCCTGCAAGACAGATCACACTTCTGGACCCAAAAAGTGTGATGCGACGGTGATCAAGGGAAAAGGTCACTCAGGGAGCTTCCAGGTGCCAAAAATTAGGAAATAAACCATTGAAATTGAAGAGATGAGTAAGGCCACCTACCTAAAATTCATAGATCTTGATTCCGACAGTTAGTTTGTCCGCTATGATCTCCACAAGATTTAGGGCCTTTTCCTCCTCTCCAAATTCACCATAGCTCACTTAGCAAATGAATCCAAATTAGAGGGACAATGTCTTTTCATAGAAAAATCCACAATTTTTCTATCGTGCATTGCTACTAGATCGTAGCTCAGTTTGATGAACCATAAAAACTGTTGGAAATCTCTCACTGAGCTCTATAATGGGTCTTCCTCAATGTTTGATGATTTGACACTTCATCAGGGAACCATTTTTCCATGAAAGGTCACCTCGTCGCCTCTTAAAATCGAATTTCTTCATAAAGTGACACATGTACTATGAGGTCCACCTCCTCTTAATACTTTCCATACCATATGATGAATTTCGTCATGAGTAACCATCATTTACTCATATTTTGATGGTCCCCGTCGAGCCTAGTTTGTGTGGCAGTGTCATCGAGTCACCCTTGTTTAGAGCATCCACAATGAGTCACCCTTGCATTCATGGAGTCTATTTCATGTCCCATCATCTCATGTCATAGTATTCCATTCATATTTTCATACTATCCAACCTATGTTTCCCATTTTTGCCTCTATTCATATTGTCCCTATCCCCTCTGGAGTCCCTCCAAAGTTAAGTCAGTTGCTACCAGCTCAACCATGCACTTTATGCTCTGACAAGGGTAGTCATAGGTTTGTCCCTTGGTCCCTTTTCCCAATTATCCATGGTTTCACTTCATCCATCACATTACTCTTTTCCCTCATTCTTCAGTTGAGGATCCTCATTGCCTCATCTATCGTGGGCCCTATTCTGTTGACATCAACTCATTTATTCCAGAAGAATGGCCTAGAATGTGGTGTATCTCGGTTCCAACTTCCGCTGCTATTTAGTGCCTTGGATTGAGTAGAGGGTCTCATTATTTCCCTTTGACTTGTTCATTTCATGTTCGTGATCCATAGACTTGATGGTCCAGGGATGCAGTAGATTGTACCAATGATTCTCGGGTGTGCGTGAGATTTTTCAGACCTCATGAGGGGCTGGCCCTTTAGGTATCCCCCCACATGCTTGGATGTGTATCTGCTATTCTACAATCTTAGATGCAATTCTACAGAGTTGATGGGTTCAATTCTTATCGATCACAGTGTTCATAGCATGCACATCTCCTTCAGATGATCCATTCAATTTTGCAGAGCCTTTCCTTGTTCAACATGGCTTCTCCAGTTATTCTACCCTCCCCCCCACAATTTTTTTTTTAGGGAAGGGGTTTGTATCTCATGTACTCAGATATTATTATATTTAGTCCTAGCTCATGTTTTTACCAGGTGCATTATGTATATGGGACACATTATATTATTTTCTAGCTCTGTTATGCCAACATGTCATGTACCATTCAGCATGTACTTCATTACTCAATTTTATATTTCTTTGTGAACCATTATTTTTGTACTAAGTTATCTCAGTGGGTATGGGTATGCCTACCCTGCCTCATTGAGTTTTGGTACCACAACATAAAAGGATAATTACATTAGTCTTGGCCCCTCTATCCCTATCCTCTTTCAATTCAACGTCATTGGTCTCTCTATCTTTCTCCCGCGTTTCTTGTAACACTCGTACATTGGGGGGAAATCTGTTATCACCAAAAAATTTATCATCTAGCCTAATTTACTAGATGGATCGAAGTACACAATGTAAAGCCAATTTTACCATAGTAAAATTTCTTTCACTGTGAGAAATTACTTAATAAACCACCTCTGTTCAGTAGTTTATAGTTAAACCCATGAAGAATAACTAAATAAATCACTATTTATTTGATTTTCTTATAGGAATAATCAATTAAACCATTGTTTTATTATTATTCCTTGTCAAATTTGACCCAATCATGAAAAATAAACAAATAAATCATTATTTTTCTTATTTTTCTTTAAGAATAGTTAATTAATCACTAATTAGTTATTATTATTTGTTAAATTTGACTAAACCCCTTAGGAATAATTAAATAAATCCTTATTTGTTTATTATTCCTTAACTAATTCCTTGAGATAATAAATAAATCATTTATTTATTTATTATTTCTAAATGAAATTTTAAATATTTTTTTCCCTCCTAAACAAATATAATAAAATATTCCAGGTGGTTATTCCAAGAATGGGATCAACAATATTTCATTATTGCTCATTATTCGAAGATAACTCAATATTTTCTTATAGATAGAAATGTTTTCCATTCATTATTCACTTTTGATTATTTTCATTGTTGCACTCACTGTTGTAACTCTGATTATTTTCATTGTCGCACACCATATTTTTGTTGTATTTATGCATTATAGAAGAGGGAGACTCTACACAAGATGAAGATGTTTGAGGATAGCCAAGAACCCAACCCATAGAGGGGGCACTGGTAACATTTATCTGTTCTCTTCACAGGTGTCATAATAAAATTATTCTTTACATATTTAGTTTCCATTGGATGATTGGAGTTATTACTCTTTCTTTTTTATGTTTAACTATGATCATGGCATAGATTTGGACTTTGGCAAGTTTTGTTTCTATCAGTTGATGCAGATCTACAATGTTTAGCAACCATTTATACTGTTGATATTATTTTTCATCCACAATGTTAAGTAGGTTATTTTCGTACATCGTTGAGAAGAAACACTAGAACAGTCAGTCTGATGACTTTTCTCCTCAAAACTGTGTCTACGACTTCGGGGTTTGTGCCAGCTTTAAAGCCCATAATCTATGTCACTACCCAGAAACCCCTATAACTTTTACAATCCATAATTTACATGACAACAAGGCGTACAAGCCAAAAACTGACTCAAGGACTAGGCCTGACTCTCCCCAATTTGGACTAACATTCTAGAACACTTGGCATCAATGCAATCTACAAGACATTATTACAAGACAAAGCATAAATGATTGATAACTCATATGAGACTTGAAAAGAATGATTGCCACCCTCTTTCCTTCACTGTTATGACATCAGTTAGGTCATGCATCCATTGTCCTTTCAGTTATAAGTAAATACATGAATTAACCATCACTATAACCAGTGTTATAACCATGTTTATAACCAACATTAAACCATGTAAATAACAATGAGATAATAGCAATTAAGGTCACATAATAAGAAGTACAAAAGAAAGAGAACTTAGCTTTCATTAAACATAGGCAAGAGCCAGCCAGGTTCAGGACTTCCACGTACCATGCAACAATAGACATGGATGAACCAAATCATTCATTTAGCCAGCCACCCCTATGCCATATTCTAAGCATGAATGTGAGATATCATGGATAAACCAAACCAAAAATAACTAGGGAAGCTGTAGTTTAAACCACCTCCACCCTCACCAAACTGTGATCTCACTAGAAACGGCGTCGAGATCACAAAACCAAACTAAGCTTAGAATGCCTCCAGAATCTGTCACTATCCTTGAGGAATTTTTTATCTCCTTGCCTCTTAGGATTTACCCCAATCCACACCTGATCACTAGGCCCTAAACCAAGATTCCCCCCTCAGGATTTACCATGTATCCTACCAAAACCAGTCAAGGGATTCCTAGGTGTTATAGACATATTTGGGCACATCAACCCCAAACTTATATGTCGATAAACTAGGGCTCATCAACCTGTAAAAGAGTTGGCTCATGCCCTAAAGGAACATAGTCATCTGAATACATCATTCCCCAAAAGTTTCACCTGAGAAACCATCCAGAAATCGCCTAAATTAAACCATACTAACTGCTCCCCTGGCAAAGTGTGATGCATACTAAGTGGTACACTGCCAGGGTTCGATGCATACTGATTAGGCCTTCTATAGGGTGCGATGGGAAAGGATAGACAAATGTCTGAGACAACTTGCTAGGTGGTTTCTCATGGAATTTTCTAGAAACTTCTCCTGTGCCACTTGCCTCTCTGAATTCGCCCTACGATGAATAAGGGATCTAAGAAATCTCCAAGTGGAACCAATTGTAACAAGCAGAATGACACTAATCAAACCCCATGGATGACTCACACCCTTACACACATCTATAAATGGATCTCCAATTCAAGAGATCCAGAGGCTAGAATATTGTGAATTGTAAGGAAGTGTTGATAGTTTGTAATTGAGGAAGGAGCATTGTATTGTTGGTGTGATCTTGCTATTTCATGAAGTGAAGAGGGATTGAAGCTGGGAGGATGATGCTGGATCAAATAAATGGGTTGTAATTCTCCCTTCTATTAATAAAGTTCTTCAAGTTTCCTCCCATATGATTGTGCAATTCTGAATGTTATCATTTGTGAATGCTATCATTTCTTTATTATATATCTGATTCTGTAATGTTTATGTTGTAATAGATCATGATGCTTTGACGGTTCTTTGTTGTTATACTTGTGCAGGTACTCTCCAAGCATGTTAAGTACGGGGAGGAGTTGCAAGATCTATCAAAGGGGAGAGAGGGCAAGCAAGGGATCAAGCAGAAGTTCCAAGTTGGTTCCATTATCTTTCTCTTATCTGTTACACATAGAAGAAATCATTGAATTGCTTTAAGCTATTGTTTCTAGGGTAGCTGCCAAACCTAGAGGGCTAGCATTCCTTAGGAATACTAGTTTTTCCATAAACAAATTGGTGACTCTGCTGGGGAAGAACAGATGTTTGTTTGTTGTTATTATTTGTTTTATAAACTATAGACAGAACTTGAAGTTAGCCAGGTAGCCTTCGAACTGCTCTTGCTCTCTAATTGCATAGTAGATGAATACTGCTTCAGTCAATCTCTGGTATAGTTTATGAATTAAACATTTGACTTACAAGCACATCTAAATGCCCTTTTGATAGCTCAGTAACCTCCCAAGACATTCCTTCATACTTTGCTCTTTACTATCTGTCAAAGCCCAGCTTAACTCACTGAAAACAGTTGCATATTTGAGCCAAAACCCATTTCAGTCGCACTCCTTGGACCATCGCACTGTCTTCCATTGTAACTTAGTATGCATTGCACCTCCCAAGTGTAGTAAGTGTGATGCATCTCTATTTTTGTGAAGCCCGGGTATGATGATTGACTGAACTTTTTTCCATTCTAGAAATTGAGGGTTTTTGACCTTGTTTTTAGTTTTGTTTGATGGTTTTTCTTCAAATGAATAGTACCTCTTTACTGAAGCTTACTTGCATCACTGATCAGCCTCAATTAAATTAGGATTAATGAATGTTTTTTGTGTGTTTGTTCATCATTTACAATCCCTTGTCAAAAAATTGTTTAAATCAATTTGTCGCTTTGATACAAAATTGTCGTCATTGTCATTTTGTGTTGAAAAGAGAAGTGTCGTGAATTATTCCTTCCCTTGATTAATTGATTGAACTTTTCTTCATGTTTTTGGTTTGATTTTTTTATATTCGAAGTGTCAAAAGAATTTTTTATTCAAATTTGAAAAGTGTCATGGAGTCTTCCTTTCTTTTTTGAACAAGGAATTGTCGAAAATGTCATTTTGAGTGAAATATTTCAAATCTTTCCTGCATTTAGTTTTCCTTTTTGGCATTTTTCACATTGAGGAGAATGAAAACAAATACATGCATTTGCATTTAGAATTTGTTGATTTGTGTTTGAAAATATGATTTAGGGAAATGCACTAGCTTGTGCTCTTTTCTCTTTGCTCTTTGCTCTTTGCACTGTTATTTTTTTTCCCTAGTAGCTAGGATTTTGATTGATCAAAGTAAACAAAGATTGTTTATCATTATAGATTGCATTTTAGGAATTTGAAATCATCATCACGCGCTGAAACATTGAAAGGAAAACTCTAAACAAGATCAACTTTAAAATAAATTTCAATGAACCTACCAATGCTTTGTAACTTAACAGAACATATCTAGAGGTCTAGGCTAGAGACATGTTCTGATGTCATTAAAACTAGTGGCTATCATTTACATTGAAGGTTGGGTGATTCCTCCTCCTTGATACGACAAGTGCTAGCATGGACTTGTGCTCCCATTACCATTGTGTATATATTGGGAGACCACAATAGGCTTAAATCCTTTATCCATAGGAAGCCGATTGCCACCTTATTGATCACAATGCACTGAACACAACATTCGGGAAGATTGACTACCGTACATAAGTCCTTGGTAATTTCTTTTTAATTTATCACCAAGGTGTATATTGTAGTTTTGCAATGGGTTTGGTAATCCCTCTATCTAGATTTTCTAGATTAGTCACTTTCGTTCCTTTTCGACTCTTTAAAAGAAAAGTTCCATCTGAGCACTTGTCCTTTTAGGCTCATTAAAAATCGAAGGAGACTAGAGTCATCTTTAGCTTTTTCTCGACCCTTAAAAACTAAAAAATCAAAGTTGTGTCAAAGCGTCATTAAAATTAATTGAATTCGAAATAACATCCATGTTCCTTAGTTGATCTTAGGTTGAGATATATGGAGACAAATATGGAGTCCACCAATCAAGGAATCCCTTTTGAAGGGAATCCTAGTCCTTTTCCTTTCTTCAGAAATATTGGTGCTCCTGATATGGCTACATTATCCCTTCCAGGACTTACCATTGGCCTACCAGTGCGACTGTTTTCAACCTCTTTGGTTCAAAATGGGGGTACACCTTCAACTGAACAAAATCAGTCTCTAGCTGATCCTGAAGTTGACCCTTCACCTTCATCCTCATTTGTTTCTCCCTCCCCTTCTTCCTCTTTTCTTGGTGAAAGTAGTGATACTAGTAACTAGGTGGCTGAGAAGAAGAAGAAACGGAAGGATAAGAAGAAGAAGCCAATTTAACAAAGGGGCAACCAAGCAACTATTGCTTTGAATGCATCATTTGATGAAAATCTGTCCATTGAACTTCCCAAAGACAAATTGCCATGCATAATTTGTACGGGAGACCATTTTCATCAAGATTGTACTTGCTTTCCTCGGATCTTGAAAGAATGGTCTCTCCATTCACACCATCCCGTGTCATCAACTTCTGGAGATGATGTTGATAACACACCTTCAACTAGTGATAGTAAAGTTCATGGACAAAGGATAAAAGTTAAGTTTCCATGTAGATTATGTGAAGGTAACCATTCCCTTCACCTTTTTCCTTTTTTGGGTGGAGCCAAAAGAGTGTTGGATAACTATCCTGCTTCACCGCAGCAACTCCCATCTGGTTACAAGAAACTCTCCCTAAGTCCTTCACTAGTTGAAAAACTGACTGACTTAAATCAACCGTCAGTCAAAACCACTCTCTCTTAAAGTGAATCTTATGAGTCCATACCCAACCAAAATCAGCAAGTCGAAGTAACAATTCACCCAATTTGACCTTTAGCTAATCGTACCTTTCCCAAAGAGAGTGAAAATGCTACCATTCAAGTTCCTTTTCTTACTTCAGATTCTAATGAACTTGGGGGAAGTCCACCTATTCCATCAAGACAGGAGGAAAACCCTCCAATTCTCATAACTTAAGGGGTCAATCCTCCCATTTCTTTGGTAACCCCTCCAAGTAGTCTAGTCACTTTCCTTTGATTGGAATCAACTAGCAAGATCTCGCCTTCCTTCTTACATGCCTTTCCAAATCATTGTACAAGTTTGTAAAATGATCATGTCTGGAACTATTATAGATGAAGGTGCATCAGTGAGTATCATTTCCTCAACTGCTTGGAAAGCACTTGGTTCGCATCGCTTATGCCTATTACACATAATCTATTAGGCTTTAACAAAGGAACCAGTCGACCGTTATGGATCCTCCCTAAGTTACCTATTACTTTGGGAAGAAAAATTGTTCATATAAACGTGATGGTAGTCCCAAGGTCTTTAGACTACAATTTACTTCTTGGGCGTGACTATGTTTATAACATGGAAGCTACTATTTCAACACTATTCCGAGTGATGCATTTCCCACATGAAGGCAAAATTGTCACCATTGACCAGCTTTCATTTCCTGGTCCAAGCATAGCTCCAATTCAATCATCATCCCTAAATGGTCCTTTTGCATCAACGGTATCAATTGAACCTTCATTCCATCCACCTGATAACCATGAGTAGTCTAGTGAGTGTAATGAAGCTTGGGGGGCATGCATTTAGTTGTAAAGATGAGTTTTCCTATAGGTTATGTGATTGGTCTGACACACCATTCACCTTTGTCTATTATGGATGAAGCCAAAGAGGTGTTGGATAACTATCCTGCTTCACCTTTGACTATTCTAGATGAAGCCAAAGAAGTGTTGGATAACCATCCTGCTTCACCTTTGTTTATTCTGGACGAAGCCAAAGAAGTGTTGGATAATCGTCCTACCTCACCACAGTGACTTCCATCTGGTTACAAGAGACTCTCCCTTTCATCATGGTGGGGGCATGAAAACCTATTTTCAAGCATAGTTTTTCATTTCAAGCTTGTGTAAAAATGAAACTAAATCTAATCATAGTTTTCCATTTCGAGCTTGTGTAAAAATGAAACCGAATCTAAGCATAGTTTTTTGTTTCAAGCTTGTGTAAAAATGAAACTGAATCCAAGAATAGTTCCCCATGGTTTAAGCTTGTCAAAAAATGAACCCATTAACAAGTAATTAACCTTTGTGATTGCCATTCTATCAACCTTTTAAACCTTGGTCATGTACATCCCATCACCACCATCCCTTTGGCCGATCATATGCTTTCACTTGGTTGTTTTACCCTTTTTGAGGAATAGTTGCGATGAGTGATCTTAATAGCTAGCCTCTTCATAGAAATCAACATGTTTTGAGAAGTTCCAAAATCACTGAAACAAGTTGCTACCTTAGACACCACTCGTTCCTCAAAATTGAGTCCTCTTTAAACCCTTTTCAGACTTGTTAAGTATGAAAAGATTGTTGAGCGCTTGGCCTTCTCAGCTCGTTAAAGTGATTGGAAATGTCATCCCTCCTATATTATTTTATCCTTTTCCAGACCTGAGGGATTATTTTATGAAAAAGAACTAGTGGAGTTTCCTTTTCATCCCTTTTCAAACTCTTTAAACATGAAAAGGACCGAGTTATTCTTGTCGTTAAACTCATTAAAACAATAGTGACAAACTTATCCATCTAGACGAGACCAAGTTTAATTGTCGCTAGACTTGTTAAACCATTAAATAGCGACAAGTTTTCCCAAAGGGCGAATTATAGAAGAAGCATATGTTATCCTCCTCAAGCTTGACAAAAATAAAGAGGTACTGGTCAACAATGAATAGGGAAAAAGGGAAGAAAACTTGAAGAATTTATGGTAGCAAGTCGCTCTTGAACATGAAACTTTCACTTCATCACCATTATTAAGACGGGCTGGGTTATTCCGTTCACCGGTCATCTCACCATTGGTCTTTCATATCATCCATTTTTTTGGGTTAACGACAACAATTCATCTCAGTGTTGCTGACATGTTCAAGAGAAGTCACTCAGTTGAGAAACCACCATCCAGTTGATGTCTCATCCACTGCAATACCTACAACCTTCATTTTTTTCATGGCCGTCATTCCTAAACCTTGTGTCGTCAGTTCATTATCACCTCCAGAAATCATTTGCTTTGTTTCATGTCGTAGATGTGGGATACATCAAGGCCCTCCTATGACGAGTCACTTCTTGTCGACATCAGCTCATTATCCAAGAACTTGACTTAGAAACAACCCTTTCAGTACTTTGAAGCTTGCATACATTAATGGCAAGTTTCTCACTTCCGGCAACAAGTTGACATCAATGGCCTTCGACCAAAATATTTTGCGTGTTGTTTGACGTCAGATCATATATTCACACCATGTGAATTGTACTGTAGTACCTTGAGGGTCATTATCATTATTGGTGATTCCTCTCGCGTTTGTTAGCAGCTTACATTATTGGCTAGTAACTAGGCGATGTCTTTCCATGTTCAACTTCATAACATCGCTTCACATGGATTGACTTGTACATCAAGTGAAGATTGAATGAGTTTGAAGACCCCGGATCTAGTTTCATCCATTCGGGCTGCGATATATTCAGGGACATAAAAGCATCAAATGTACAAAGTCTCTACACATATGGTCATCCCAACCGTGGATGATGACTCTATATCTGAAGAATCACCAGTCTGTATCTGTAGACTACTATCTCATCTATGTACATGAAATGAATTTATAAAGCTAAGCATGGGAATGCCTCCCTCAGCTGGATCATGAAAATTATATTATGATGATGTATTGTATTGTAACTTATGTAGGTCACCTTCTAGTTCAAAACTTCGGATCTTCATCATAAAGCATTTCACCCGATATCAATATTTAAAACTTCATGCTTTAAGGGGAAACTGTTATAGACATATTTGGGCACATCAACCCCAAAATTATATGTCGATAAACTAGGGCTCATCAACCCTAAAAAAGTTGTTTCATGCCCTAAAGGAACATAGTCATCTGAATACATCATTACCCAAAAGTTCCACCTGAGAAACCATCCAGAAATGACCTAAATTAAACCATATTGACTACTCCAATGGCAAAGTGTGATGCATACTGAGTGGTACACTGCCAGGCTATGATGCATGCTGATTAGGCCTTCTATAGGGTGTGATGGGCAAGGATGGACACATGTTCAATACAACTTGCCAGGTGGTTGCTCATGGAATCTTCTAGAAACTTCTCCCGTTCCACTTGCCTCTTTGAATTCACCTTACGATGAATAAGGGATCTAAGAAATATCCAAGTGGAACCAATTGTAACAAGTGGAATTACGCTATTCAAATCCCATGGATGACTCACACCCTTGCACACATATATAAATGGATCTCCAATTCAAGAGATCCAGAGGCTGGAATATTGTGAATTGCAAGGAAGTGCTGATAGTTTGTAATTGAGGAAGGAGCATTGTATTGTTGATGTGATCTTGCTATTTCATGAGGTGAAGAGGGATTGAAGCTGGGAGGATGATGCTAGATCAGACAACTAGGTTGTAATTCTCCCTTCTATTAATAAAGTTCTTCAAGTTTTCTTCCATATGATTGTGCAATTGTGAATGTTATCATTTCTGAATGCTATTATTCATTCATTATATATCTGATTCTATAATGTTTATGTTGTAATAGATCACGATGCTTTGATAGTTTTTCGTTGATGTACTTGTGCAGGTACTCTCCAAGTGTGTTAAGTATGGGGAGGAGTTGCAGGATCTATCAAAGGGGAGAGAGAGCAAGCAAGGGATTAAGTGGAAGTTCCAAGTTGGTTCCATTATCTTTCTCTTATGTGTTACACATATAAGAAATCGTTGAATTGCTTTAAGCTATTGTTTCTAGGGTAGCTGCCAAAACTAGAGGGCTAACATTCCTTAGGAATACTAGCTTTCCTAGAAACATTAGGCCTTTGGGAATTTTCCTGAGACCACCTCTGCCCCAGATTATGAAACCATCTAGAAATTCTAAATCTCAAAACTAAGAAAAAATCCCATTGCACCATGGCTATCTAGAAAAATGAAAGGAAACGCTGAAAACCACTATCATAACCTGGCAAGACCATGCCATCCAAATACCAACATGAAAATCCATGCATGTCAAACCCAGCTAGGAAATAAAACATGAAATATGTTACGTGCAAGTATTCCTACTAATGCTTGTTGATCCTAGTCTTCTTTGCTTTCTCTTTACTTTCCTTTCTTTTCCTTGTCCTTCCTTTGCTTTCTTTTCTCTTCCTTGCTCCAAAGATAGAATGCTCCAAGAGAACTCTAAGTGTCCAAGAGTATGAGAGAGAGAGAATAATGAGAGAGCTCCAAAACTGAACTAACAAAAGGTTACAAATTGATCCTTAGAAGCCTTTTTATCAATGAGGCCTCTATTTTCTTCATTTTCCATATTTTTCCTTCAATTTCCTCCTCACATGAAACTTGTGACCTTGCACCTTCCTTTTCTCCTATTTTCCTTTATTTTCATAAATAAATGTGCCAAAATACCCTCTTTCATTTTTAATGCCTTAGCCATAAACACATCCATTGATGCTCATTACGATATATTTTCCCAACATTCAACTTAGAATAAGTGTCCCTTAACCATGGTCTTATTTTTCCTTTATTAACATTATTACATGAATTTTTAACCAAGGGTTCTTAAAAGCATATGGTAGCAGGTCTCAATTAGGATAAATGTGTAACAGGGTTAAAACAACCATAGATAGTATTTTCTTGGATACATTTCACAGGAGGGGTAATGATCATGGATTCTAATCTAGTTATCATTTAGAGAGACAACATCATCATCATTAGCACCATCCGTATAGGAGGAGTGACAAGTAGTACTTACGAGAAGAGTTCAAGAAAGGAAAGCCTCCTACATGTGATGGAGAAACGAAGAAGTCACAAGATGCAAATATTCATCAGCGGGTTGTTGGTATAATTCAAAGAAAAAATTGAGTTTGATAAGTCTAGATCGAGGGAGGAATCCATCCGAAAATTGAAACATTGTTATGAGAAATCAAAGTGCAATACTGAGTCTAAGAAAGATTAGAAAGGTAATGAGAATAATAAAGGAAATTGGGCTAAGAAGAGAGGAAAACTTCAAGATACAGACGAAAAGGAGAATACAATGTCATACAATAAATTCAATGTAGTTGATAGAGGATAGGGATTTAAATAAGAAGAGCAGAACAAGAGTGAGGGAAGGAAGCCTTTGCAGTGATGGACTTATGGTAAGGATTATCACATGAGAGATTTTCCATGGGTAAGATCTTGTGCATTTTAACTTAATGGTGTGTCTACATCAATGCATCTAAATGTGCTTCCGTTAGGATCATAAAGTATGTTGTTGGGTATGGATTGGTTGTAAATTCATAGAATAAGGTGCATTACTATAATAAGGATATTTAGTGCCTGGATTATGATGGATAGAAGATAATCTTGCAGGGTAAGAAAACGCCTACATTAGTAAGAATTATCACAACTATAAAAGCAAGGTGTGGTAGCAGGAAAGGGTGTGTATTGTTTGTCATGCATGTTTCTAGTGATAAAGGTAAGGATGTTGAGGATTCATAAGTATTAAAGAGCTATCTAGTTTTTCAAGATTTTCAGGATGTATTTCCAGTAGAGATCTTAGAGTTACCACCTCATAGGGAAGAGAAATCTTTTATTGAGTTGATGCTAGGAGAAACACTAGCATCAAAGACACCGTATAGGATGAGCATTCTAGAATTAGTGGAACTGAAGTTGTAGTTGAAGTAAATTCTTGAAAATGGATACATTAGGCCCAGTGTGTTGCCTTAGGGTGCACCAATATTGTTTGTAAAGACGAAGGATGGTACTATCAAGTTATGTATTGATTACAGACAATTGAACAAGGTGACAATTAAGAATAGCTACCATTTTCCACACATTAATGACTTGTTCGGTCAATTGAAGGGAGTAGCAGTGTATTGAAGCTTAACTTGAGATCATGATATCATCAGGTAAGTATCAAAGAAGAAGATGTCTAAAAAATTACTTTCCAAACTAGGTATGGGAATGATGAGTTTGTTGTGGTTCATTTTGGTTTGACTAATGCTCTAGCTACTTTCATGTGTTTTATGAATAGTGTGCTGCATCCTTATCTGGAAATGTTTGTCATAGTATTGATTCATGACATATTGATATCTTCTAAGAATGAGGAAGAGCATGCAAAACATTTGGAAAAAATGTTAATATTGCTAAGAGAGCATCAATTGTATGCCAACCTTTGCAAATGTAATTTATTTTAGTGAGAATTTCATTACTTGGGACATATGGTTTCCAAGTAAGGTATAGTAGTGGACCCGAAATAGATCAAAGCTATCATGGACTGGGAAACTCGTAGGAATGTGGAAGAGGCCAGATCGTTTATGGAGTTATAAAGTTATTACGTGTGTTTCATTAGGAACTTTTCATTGATTAACTATCATATTACATCCTTGTAGTGAAAATGGAAGAAGTTTGAATGGACAGAAGAATGTGTAACTAGTTTAGACCAGTTGAAGCAATTTCTTACAAATTCTCTAGTTCTAAAGATTACATATCCATACAAAGAGTTTTTGGTATGTACAGATGCTTGAAAAACAGGACTTGGTGGGTTTATGATGTATGACGGATAAGTAGTATGCTATGAGTCAAGGAAATTGGATGAGAATGAGAAAAACTACGTGACACATGACCTTGAGTTGGCAGTGATAATTCTTGCATTGAAGATGTCAAGACACTATCTTCTAGGAATGAGTTTGATTTTGAAGAGTAATCATAATGGGCTAAGGTACTTGTTTTACCAACCTAATATAAATGCCACGTAAGCTAGGTTGTTCGGTACGCTTAGTAATTTTGACTTTGAGATCAGGTACATTAAGGGTAAATAGAACAGGGTTGCAGATGCTCTTAGTATGAGATTGCAGGTAAATCACATTGCAACTATGAGTTCATATGGTACATATTTACGAGAGCGGATCTTGTACGCAAGACAAAAAGATGATAGGTACCAACAACTTAAGCACAAGTTATAGCATTAGGGAACACGTGAACATGATGTGGATTATCACCTCACAAAAAATGACTTCATTAGATTTATGTAAAAGATCTACGTGTCAAGAAACAATGATGTCAATAAGCTTATCTTGAGGGAATTCCATGTCAAGTTTCATTCTAGTCACTTGGGATATCAGAAGACATTGGCAGTGGTTAATAAGTTCAATCACTGACCGAACTTGAAGAAAGAGGTGGCTGACTATGTTGCGAGATGTTTGAATTGTCAGCTAGTTAAAGCGTAGTGTAAGAATCCAGGTGGTTTATTACAAACAATTTCTATTCCAAAGTAGAAATGGGAAGTTATTTCCATATAACTCATGACAGGTTTTTCGAGGACATCTAGACATCATGATTCTATTATGGTTGTGGTTGACAGTTTGACTAAGGTAGCTCACTTCATTCTAGTGAAGTTTACAAATTCAGCTATTGAGGTAGCACAGGTATTCATCAGGGAGATAGTGAGGTTACATGGTATTCTTAGGAAGATTATGTCCGACAAAGATTCCAATTTCACTTCTAGGTTTTGGAAAGAGTTGTTTACAGTTTTAGGGATAGAATTGGACTTTAGCATAACTTTTCATTCGTGGACAGATGTACATATAGAGAGGATCAACAAGATTATTGAGGACATGTTGAGGATGTATGTTATGAATTAGGCTTTAGCAGTGGAAGTGGGAAGAGTATATTCCATTGGTATAGTTTGCATACAATAATGTGTATTAGGAATCCTTGAGGATGAGTTTGTTTGAGGCACTTTATGGGTGGAGTTGTAATACTCCCATCAGTTGTTGTGATCTAGCGAACAGGGTATTGATTGGACCAGACATGTTGGAAGATAGGGAATAGGAAATGCAGGTTATCAAGAAGAACATAAAGGCAACACATGATAGGCATAAGGGTTATGAAGATCAGCACAAGGTATTCAATGGGGTTTCAAGTTGGGGAACATGTGTACTTGTTCATGAAGCCCAAGAAGAGATCCTTGAGGATTGGGTCATCTACCAAGTTGGCAACATGGTATTGTGGGCCTCTCATGATCCTTGAAAGGATTGGACCAATGGCCTACCTACTTGCACTACATTCAACAATCAAATTCCATATCTTCTGCCATGTGTCAATTCTTAATAAGTATGTGAAAGATGTTGATTGTGTGATTGAATGTTATGTATTGCAGGTGGAACCAAAAGGAAAATTCCAGCCAGAACCTCAGTGCATTTTGTAGAGAAAGATGCTCATGCTCCATAATCAAGAAATCAAGCAGGTTGAAGTGCAATGGAAGAACTTTTAACTCGATGAAGCTACATTTGAGATGGTTGATCAGATGCAAACTATGTATCCTTATCTATTCATTGGTTGAGCGAATGTGCCTTGATATATGTTTTAATGTTGTTTTTTTGTTATGTGTGTGTGTATATATATATATATATATATATATATATATATATATATATATATATATATATATATAATATATATATATAAACAACCATATCAATCTATGTTATAAAGCTCCATGGGAACCATGTGCCTTCTTGGCTTATAAGCCTCATTGAACACTGAGGAAAGTGTTTCCCCAAGGGGGAGGCATTTGTAATAGCCCCTAGTTGATTTTATATGTAAATAAAAATAAGGCCAAGGTCATGGTGCACGTATTCCAAGCTAAATGTTGGGAAAAACATAGTGATGGGTATCACTTGTGATTAATTTATGGATATGGAAATTCGCAAAGTCATTGGAAAAGGAAAAGTGGAAATAAATGGAATTTTATATATGAAATAAAGGGAAAAAGGAGAAAAGGGATATGAAAGGTGACATATTTTCATGGGAGGGAAATTGAAGGAAAATGAACAAAATAGAGGCCTCAATGATAAAAAGGCTTATGAGGATCAATTCATATCTTTTGTCAGTTCAGTATTGGCTCTCTCATTCTATTCTCTCACTCTCTCATACTCTTGCACACTTAGAGTATTATTGGAGCATTCTTGGAGCACTTTGCAGTACAGTGGATTTGGAGAAATAAGGAAAGGAAAAGCAGGAAAGCGTAAGGTAACATGTGGATTAATAGCTATATCCATATTGTTTTGCATGTAACAGGTTGTATGTGTGGTTTCCTTGTTGATTTATGGATGCATGGTAGATGCATGTGATTTTTCTAGTTATGGGTTATCATTGGCATGGAGGATTTCCTAGATTGGTAGTGGTTTTAACCTTGCGTTGCAATTTCCCAGATAGTCATAATGTTGTGGGTTTTTCCACTTGATTTTTTTCTTGTTGGTGCTCATGATTCCTTATGGCTGTGGGTTGGACCAAATGATATGGAAGGCATGGAACAATGTGAGTTGATGCTATAGGGATTAATGCATGGGTGGTTGTGGTTGGAATACCCTCAAGGATATTTCATGGATCCAAGAAAGACCATTTAGATTAACTACAAATGTCACAAAGAAGCATGCATATATCCATATAAATGAATAATAAACAAAACAAAGAAGAGAGATTACCTTAGTCCTTGGTGTAGCACTGCTGAAGAACACAGTGTAGAAAAATGGAAGACCCTTCTGCTAGCTCCCAGATCACCACCTGCACATAAACAAGACGGAGAGTAAACCTACAACATATAAACTCTGGGAATCAAAGTATTCATATATAAAGACCTAAGACAACATGCATATAATCTAATTATAAGTTATGGTATTGAATTGACATGTAAATAAACACTACATCAACACCATCAAGTAGACAACACAACGATAGATCTATATTATTAGATTGAAGAAGAATGGTTACAACCATCTTGACTAGATCAAGATTCATCTAGTACTGAAGCTCCTATCTCTCTCTCTCTCAACGTCATGGTAGCATAACAACCATAAGTCATACAAAGTTTTGACAATCATTTGACAGCCATTCAACCTCAATCACAATGCCCAAGCCTCAAATATATAGATGATGAGAGGCTTATCCTTTCCACTTGGCTCATGAGTTCCATTGAGGCAAAAGCTAGGATGTTTCCTCACTTTATTTCTCTTTCCCTTTCCATTAGACTTTGCTAGGAATAGTAATGTCCTTAATGAGGTTGGAGGTATATGTTTCCCTCTTTCTAAGCTAACATTTGAGTGAAAAGTGGAGTATCAACCAATCAACCTGCTCTTTAACCTCCAGAATCTCACAGGACTTGGGTAATGCTATCCTTTAGGGAAAAAAGTGAGTTACCCTAGGGACTAATGCCCTTAGCTCATGCATGGAGAGCATTCTAACTCCTCTTGCATGTCTCTGGGAGCGTTACTGTGGAAAATAGGCCTGTGAATTAGGTCATGTCTTTAATCAAACTGTCTTTTTCCTCTGGGTTGATGAGGAGGTCATTTTCCTACATAACAGATGCCCCCTAAAGTGTGAGGTTAGAGATGAAGATGATGGCCGAAATAATTTATAATTATTTTTTTGGACAAAGAGAGAGAGGATCAGAGCTTTAGGACTATGGGAAGCCTCAAACAAACCAAATATGCCAAAATATAGAATCATGTCCTGATTTGGGCATTTTGATGTTGTGTACCTATGTTATAGTTTCTAAAAAGAGGCATGACATCTTGTCTACAAATAAGAAAAATGTGGAATTGTGACATAATCTGGTCATCATGATGATTTTTCTCCAAAAACAATATATGCAACTTAAGAGAGGTAACAAGGCTAAGTGATGCAAGCCTCTACCCAAGGTGTTTGTTGTTGCTTTATTTGAACAACATATTTCTACATTTGAATAAAAGGAGTTGAAGTCGAACATGTGAGAAATCATCTGATTATTAGCCAATAATGAAAACTATTAAGAGACATGAGCATGGCCATCGATAATGATGATGGTCTCTAAGATTCACAGTACAATCTATTGAGTGTGAATAATGATCTTGTCATCTAACAATCATAGAATCAGTCAACTGGGAGCTAATGATGAAAACCTCCAATTAAACACAATGTAACCTGCCACTAATGAATACAAGTTCTAGGGAAATGATATGTTTTTGGATCTACTTCCTACATAGAGTGTTTAAGTCGAGAGGAAGAGATCTTTCAAAAGGTAGGCAATAAGGTGTCCTACATTAGTCGACACGAAATTAACAAGAATGATTTCTTTTGGAGATAAATTTTGAGAAATGGGTCAAACAGAGGGAGGGCATGATGGAAGTATATGATCGATGGTTGATACAAGAAAAAAAATATGGGGGAATCCCTTTAACAATAGAAAGCATGACACAAAGGTTTACCAGGAGGGTTTAGACTCGTGAACACCAAAGAGTGGTAGGATACAGGGATGCATGAAGATCAAAGTATATAGGCTAAACTCACAACATGGTAAGGTTCATTTGAGAGGTTAAAAAAAGAGGTTTGATGAGGGAGTGCCATGTTCAAGGGAGTGATTGCTGCAAAAAAATCCTTGTAAATATAGATATTGAGTCATTGCGTTGTCCAATTTTTCCCCATCTGATTAAATTTAATGAGTCCAGACTTGTAAACTTGGTGTTATTTTCATATTTAGAGAGTTTGAAAAGATCTTAAAGAGGAACTCCATGGGGGGGCCTTTGTCATGGTTTATAGCCGGGTGCCACAAAGGTTTAATAATGTACCCAACAAAGTTCCTTTTTTGTAAGTTTGTCTAATGAGTCTAGATAAAGTGATAGACCTATGCTCAATAGATGTTTTCCTTATTTTGTTATGAGTATGAGGGGACAGAGTAAACATGATATTCTTCATGAAATTTTAATGAGTCACATGAAGAAAAACTCAATATATATTCATAAGATTTTAATGATTCAGATGAAGAAAACTCGATATGTCTTTTTCAGTTTAACAAGCAGGGAGAAGAGATAAAAGAATTGCTCAAGTCTTTTTCGTAAAAAAATTACAAGTTAGAAAAATATAACTTGGGTATTGTTTTAGTGCAAGAGTGCAAAAATCCCAAAAAAAAAGTACTCGTATTGTCTTCGTAGGAGTTTTACGAGCCTAAAGATGGTAACTCGGGGATTTTTCATTTCAGGGGCAAGACAAGGTCCCAGAAAAGAAAGTGCTCATCAAGAATCAAATGTGGTCAATTATGCATTCCAACACTAAAATTTCATCAAAGCATAAGTAAAATTTAACATCATAACAAAATGGTGTATGATTAACAACATAGAAATGAAAAAATTCTATTTCAATGACTAGCGAAGGTGAGTCATACCTCTAGAGTGACTATAAGAAGGTTTTGAGGCATTAATTTTCACTGTTTTGAGTTAAGTGAGAGTGTTCTGGAGTGAAAAAGGAGTAGATATTTCCCAAGCAATTGCAAGCAATCTAGGCACCTATTTGATGTGTTGTTTGTTCCAAGTAGAGGGTCTAACCCTTATCGTGCATTTCAATATCTTTTTTAGTGATTTTTGGGGTTAAATTTTTTATTTTTGGCAAACCCTAGTTAGCCTAGGTGTCTAGTGTTATCTCCCATGGAAGTGGGGGCCTTAAATTCTCTTCATGTTCCATAGGGGTACATTAGCACACCTTGTTGGCCTTGGGGGGCAGTGGTAGCCAGCTAGGCACAAGCCAAAAACCCCATTCTTGCTTTCCCATGGTTTTCTCAAGCTAAAACACTGATTTATGGGTGGTTTCATGCAAATTTTGAGTCAACAACATGAGTCTGTGGAGAGAAAGAGCTCATGATAATGAGGAACTAGAGATGCTAAATGATTTGGCATGCTTAAGAACTTTGTGTCGATAAGGTTTGATGAAGTATGCCAGACATCACCTGATTAAAGGTGAGCAACATCTCCTTACTTTAGGGGAATTTGGAGGTATAAAATGGGCCTCCTAAGAAAATTATAAAATAATGGTGGAAATAATAAAATAATATTAGATTACATCATCAAATTTTGGAGGGAAAAAATAAAAACCCTATTTTTCAACTTCTATTTTCAACTTATCTCCCTATGGGTTTACTCAAATTTCGAGCGGAAACACTTGATGGAAGAAAAAATTGATTCCTCATCTAAGTAGTACCCATGTTGCATACTTTTCATGGACCCTGCTACAATAAAAATGAGAAACACATGGAAAAACGTGATTGCAATCACATATTTTCATGTATTTCTTATTTTTCATGTAGAAGGGTCTATCGAAAGTACGAAACAAGGGTACTCCTTGGACGAGGAATTAAATATTTCATCCAATGAGTACTCCCACTTGAAATTTGAGTAAAATCTTAAGGAGATAAGTTGAATTAATGAGTTGAAGAAGTAATTTTATTATTTTATTATTTTGTAATCCTTTTACTTTTTTACTCCAAAAATGTTGAATCATTCCGCATGGTTCATATCATCATCCTAAATCCTATTGGTTCTGATAAATATTATTTTGGTTGTACATTTTTCTTAAGAGGCCCATTTGAGACCTCAAAATTCCCCTAATGGCTAGATTATCCAATGGTAGGATGAACAACAAGGTGTGTTTAGGATCAGGGATCAGGAGCTCTTGATCAAAAGAGGTGCATGAGTAAACTTGAATGGAGGTAGAGTGGATCTGAGGAACACCGTGGAGTTGGTGCACACATACTGCAGGTCAGGAAATGGGTTAGTAAGTAACAAGGTCCCTATTGTGTAGATCAGAACTAGGTCAATGAGGGCCATTCTATGGAGGATTGTACACTTGGTAGGGTCCAAGAGCCAACATCTAGCTACAAAGGCTCAACGTCTACTAGCCATAGACTAATTACAGCCACATATATTCAACTGGTGTAAGAGAGTACTTCACCAAGTGAAAGGAGATTTGACAGCTTGCAAGACTCGGGCCCAAAGAGAGTCTGGGCAAGTTACTTTCATTGTGTCCTTTGTCCTTCAGAGAGTGCCCATGATGAGGCCTCATACAAGTCTGGGTCTAGCTAGTCATAAGGTGCCAAGACACGAGCGATGGGCTTCCCTAGAACCTCATATTGGAGTGGTACCAATTAGAAACTTCTTCGAGGATGATTTCTTTGAGTGGCTCAATGGCCAGATCCTTATGATTGATGATTATGCCTATGCAGACATGGATTACACACGAGATTCAGAATTGGTTTTACCACCTGGAGTTGATTAGGAGGATTTGATCAAAGAAAAAATATTTTTTAACTTTGAAGTTTATGTAATGTTTTTTAATTATGGGCGAACAAGTACTGACATGAAGCACTTGCTTTAAATAGATGTAGCACCGATACATCCTGCAGGCATGCCCTATCATGCTAGGTGGGGTGATCAACTACCTGGGGCTGAAGCAGGTGTGGTAGCTACCGAAGAGGGATATGACATGAAGAGTCTCCACAAGGTTGCTAGGAACCTCGAGGGTTTGAGCATGGGTGTGCCACCTCTTCCCATGAGGGAGATACCAACTCATATGTAGTGACACATAATGGGCGTGCCAGTGCATTTTTTCATTCCACTTAAGAGGTTCGATAGAGATGTTATGAGTTATCATGAGCAACAGGCTCATCGATAATAGGGTATAGCTAGCGGGTGTCATAACGAGGCTTCATAGAGCCATTTTGTACTTAAAACGACCCATTTTTTGGGAATTGTTGATGTAAAAAAGACTGGTTTTATCACCAAAAAATTGATCATCTAGCATCAATAATTGATAAATACATTTTTCATCCACAACATATATTGCAATCATAACTAAATAGAAGTAAATAGATAAACATATGAATTCTTCAATAATATTCTTTATTGAGCTTTAGTTAGGAATTACAGATTCAAAACTACCCTGTACACTCAGCTGTAGAGGCTTTATCTCCTATCTAACCCACTTCTCTGTGCTATCTTCTATTGACCCATTACATCCATCATATGCCTTGGACTCTCTAAGACACACCTATTTATACAATCCCAAGGTCTGTGGACCATGGGCGGATCTCAAAGCTGACTCAAATTTACATAAACAAGGTGCTAAAACCCCTTTTATGCCTAATGACCTATGCACTCTGTATCCACAAATTGTGGAGACTTTACATATTTTGCAAAAGTTACATCAAAACTTGGGGTTTTAACCCCAAACTAATCCAAGGGACCCCATCCTAATAGTTTCTCAGTCATGAATCTTTTCCAAAAATGGATAAGTTTGGGAAGTGAGACAAGTGATGAATTGTGATGAATTTTGATTGTTATCACACACTTGTAATATTTTGATGACACAAAAACATAGATCATCTGAACACACAAAAAATTATTTCCCTCTGTACGACATCTTTACGACAAGGAATGACAAGTGTGACACTAAAGATAAACTTTGGGACGACCGTGATGACACTTGTTTGACAATGCTAAGAACTTTTTGAATGAGTGTAACAAATGTTTACTTAGGTAGAAAAACTCATATACACAGAGACATACCCTTGAAACCATCAGAATAATCTTGTACACATTGTGTGATAGCCAAACAAGCCAAAATACGATAGTTTACCCAACATGAAAAAGGGAGCAAAACACTACAATAAAGCCCATGAAATAAGCTCTAATGTTTATGAAAACAATGTACAAGACAAAGGAATGCTCTAAAATTGAGTGTAAGAGAAACAAATTGTAGGGTGTTGCAACATCTACAACACATTTTCATTAAGTTATTTATCATTCTGGAAAGCCTCAAGAAGTTATGGGTAGTGGTATGGAGGTTGGCCTGGAATTGTGGCTTAGATCTCAGGACCGCACCCTGTAAACTGAATATTTTAGGCTATAACTGCATGAAAGAAGGTGATGCATGCAGTTTGTTATCACCTAGATAAAACCCTGGCCATGGGGGGGAACTCTAAGGTAACCTCTAACCCTCAATCCGAAGGGGGTCTCTCCTCAAACTCAACTATCCTAGGTCACAACGGTAATAGGTCTATTAAATAGTCTATGTACATATTAATACAAATTTTTCTAGTGTGGTTGGAATATGGGAAGAAACCATTGGGAAATGGAGTCAGATAATTTGATTGAAAAATATTTGGAGCTTGGTTTGTAGGGATTATGCATTCCAAATGCATGTATTTGAGCAATATGTGAGCCATTAATAATATATAGCATGAAAAGAAGAAGAGGAATACACTCAGTGCTTTTAAAACATAGCATCATAATGAGGAATTATGTATTTATCTCATCATCTGAAAGGTGAATATTAGAATATAATATATAGATCATTGTGGCATGAATTCTACATCTACTTACTGATTCAGATGAGAAGCTTAAACACTAATGAATAACAAATAAAGAACACAACACTAAGAAACATACCAAAAATGTTGAAAAATGAATATTTGGCACAAAACCCTCATACTTCTGCCCAAAAGTTTTTCTATTAATCACATTCACACTATTACAATATGTTTTCTCTTCAAAGTCCAACCTTGTTCATTAGATAGATGATAGTCTTTATAGACTACATACAAATTGTTCAAGACAAAAAATAATGAATCTCAAAACTATTCATCTATGTATAGCCTACTAAACCAAATAATCAAGAAGATAAGACCTGACCCAAAGTTAAATTAATGAGGTGACTCTCCAACTAATTGGGATTTTTTTCTAAAAATAGAAAGAAAAAAAATCTTGTGAATTCCTGAAAATTGGCTTCAAAGATCCATTTGAAACTCTCAAACTGTGATAGATGTGTTAAAAATGAAATATTTTTTTGTTAATTGTTTCATTCCCTCTAAAATCCTCTTTTTTGCATTCAAAACTTCATCCCGAGTTGTTCAGAAACTAATTTTTAAAACAATGGTTAAAATTGGAAAAACAAGAATTGCAAAACCTTGAACAATAGGCTTCCAAGATCCCTTCGAATCTCTCAAACCATTACACTATGTAAAAACTAAAAGAGGTTTTTCTAAATGATCCTGTTACTAACGCAATTTTTTATTTTGTTTTTAAATTTTGTTTCCAACTACTCATCATCTTCACCCAAAGTTACTGTGTTTTATAGGAAAAAATAGTCCAAAAAACAGAGTTTTGTCAAGTGAAAACAAAACATGTTTTGGAACCCTTTTCCTTTTACTGTTGAGTTTGTGTCATTATGTTTGATATAGTTTCCTTGGTGAATAACATAATAAAATGGGTTAATCCTGAATGAATCTTAACTCTACACAAGATAACTTCCATCATCGAGAAACACTTGATTGTGGAAGTTAATTAAACCACTAGTTTACAATGATGATTACCTTCTGGTGGTTAAAATAATCCAATGCGACCTCATAACACAACATGTCACTATTTGTTTAGCCAACACTTGCTTGATCAGATGTATTCTCCTTTACTGATGTGGAATTTGTCAATTATTTTCTTTTAACATAAAAAAATTGAATTTTACATTTGTCGTTGATACTCCATCTATCAACATTTAATTGGTCTTCTTTACAGATTTCAGCTACTAATTTGGTTGTCATCGCATTTATATTTTACAAACCTACAATAGTGTTTGTATTTTACTTGTCAGTTCCTTACACTGGTTTTTACAAATTGCTGGTGACACTAAACTATCAACGCCTCATAACTATTAACTAAAATTGTGATAACATCTTGCTCCATGGGGAAGTTTTCAATCATATATGGCAACAAAAACCCCTATAGACTAGAGGCCTAATCCATTGGGCTGATACCAACTCAACAATTGAAACTTGGAACCTACACTTATGATGTAACTGAAAACCAAACTGTAATCAAAACGAAACTATACACTACATTGAAAACTAAAAATGAAAAATGTAGCAAACTAAAAATGCACTTGCTAAAAGATAAGCTTGCTCAAAAAGCTTATTTATCACACCTACCTACTCTAAACTGCTTAAATAATTATATTTTTGATTATTCTTCAACAAAATGAAAACCATAAAAAGTAAGAGAAATGGCTACTCATGATGGATCTTGTCTCCATAATGAAAACATGGTTGAACACACAAACTAAAAAGACCCTCCATATAGGAAGCCATGGTATCATAAAAGACATGAATGCCATAGTTTGTTTTCTAATCTTGAAGGCACTCTACAATCTCACTGTTATGGTTTAAGAGTTCACATGTGCTCTCTATGCTAAACCATTGTTCTAACTGTGAGTTTTCAAACTCATATCCATTCTCAAAATGAAAAGGAAACAATATTTATTTTTGGCTTTGTTGAAATGAAACCTCAAAAGAAAGACCTTGAAATGGAAATTTTTGGGGTATTTCCTGATCTTTAAAAGCCTTAATGTCTGTTGGGTAGCGGAGGCCTTGCGTAACAGTTTTGGCACTGAAAGACCACAATTTTGGGTAAAATTATGGTAAAGGCTTCATGAAGTGCACGGAGTGCGAATTGTAATGAGTCAAGTCAAAGGATTTTCCACCTAAAAGTAATGTAAGAAAATAGAAAGTGAATCGGCCTAACCGTGGTCCGTGGACCATGGAAATGTATAAATAGAGCAAGGCTCTATGGTTAGAAGTCAACTTTTAGAAGATCTTGAATGTTGTGGGTTTATGAAGGAAACATTCTCTCTATGTTTGTAAGTTCGAGTCAAGAGTGTTAGTAGATAGATAGAGGCTCCGTCGCTATGTGCGCAAAGGCCTGGTAGAGTCCACAACTATGTGCACAGATCCCTGTGGCTGAGTGTGCAGGGCGGATCTGGTGGTATTGATAGAAGATAAATAAAGATACGAATTTTCTGAATCATTTTTTACTTTATCGTGAATCTATCTATTGTTTATTTTCTGAATTTATGCACTGTCTTTAAGAATTGTGATTGCACGCACTAGGTTTTATTGTTAAATGTTTGCTTAAAGACTGTAAGAAGAAGATCAGATCTGTAAAAAATTCATTAATAAGAAAGTGCATCTATATGGATCTATGTGGAAGCCAGACAATGGTACAGAGTGGCACAAGGCCGCAAAATAGTTCGCAACCCGTCCAGACCACATCAAGACATCCTAAGGGTGTGGAAACTGGTTCCATCACCCACACTACTACCTTGGGTGAGACTTCAGTCTACGCTCCGTAGACTATTGCTGAAAGGGCTGGTAATGTGGGATTTTTTTGGCTAATAACTCTTCCAAACCTGGATCAGGCCCCAACAAGCCAAAAAATGGTTCCGCTGCCAGGACCAAGATCTGCCTAAGGGATGTCTGATGTCGGAACGCTAGAACCCTACGAAGAAAGAGCTTGAAGATTGGTTGGCCCAGAAGCTTCACGAGTTCATGGTAGAGGAAAACAGAAATCCACGGATATCTGAGGAAAGGTGGCTGGATCACTACATATACACAGAAATCCACGAGATCTTCTTTGCGTCCTTCTCTACAGAACTGTACGAGTGGATCCCAAGGTTAGCTGATAGTTAGGGGATGTGTAGACTAGATCAGCCCATTGTGTGGATGCCAGAGTTGGTGCTTAGGCTGGAAGCATATGAAGATAAAATTGCACAGCCAGTAGATCATTCGTTGGATCAAATAATAGGAGGATTTAACACTGAGGTGATGATAGACACAACTGTGAGTTACAGCGAAGCAGAAAGGCACTTTCTCTAAGGACCATGGAGTAACTACATCAAATCATTGAATACTTGGATTAAAATGTTGTTATGTGAAAAACGGGTTATGTGCATCCATTGATGTTTGGGATAATGCGGAGCAGAAGAGGCTACCAAGGGACCGAAGGATTAGAGAACAATCCTCTGATTTCTATTTCATGAGAAAGTGAGGAGGAGGTCGCAGGATTCTCTCGAAGAAGCACAATCCGACTGATAAAGCACCACTTTCCATTGGCACCACCACCATCCATGCCATCCCCCACTTCACCTACATCAAACCCATCTCTGCCTACCCCACCTCTGGCACCACTGAGGGTTGGAATGGTGAGTGCGATCAAGTTGCCAGTATTTAGAGGCGTGGGAAATGAGGAACCAGATTAGTTCTGGTTCATGGTAAAGGATGTATGGGAAGCCCAAGGCATAATAGATGATAAAATAAAAAAGGCTACCCTAGTTAGTGTGCTACAGGACTGCGCATTGATGTGGTATATAAAGTACTCGAGTGATCACCCGAATGCAGGAATAACAGTGATCCAAGATGCACTGAACAAAGAATTTAGTCAACCAAAATCTAAAATGCAGTCGATCATCAGGTTCAAGGAGATCATGATGCTACCTGGTGAAACCCCATGGGATCTGGATTAGAGATTGAAGAGTACAATCCATGAAGCCAACATGACATTGATAGATGTGTAGCACCGCGCATGGCTTTTGGTGTCTTTGACACTACATCTGAGGATGGCATTGCCACAACAAAAGATCTCAACCCAAGCTGAAGTATTAGAGATAGCGATGAGGTTTCACGAAACTCCAATACAGGATCTGGGGTTTGGAGTTTAGCAAATTGACGTGCAACTACAAAACCTATGCTTAGAGATGCAAAGTTTGAAGTAAGATAGGCACCCAAACTGGAGGTGCGTGAAGAAGTATGGTGTATCAAATGCAAATGCCAAGGTCACGACAAGGACCACTACCTCGTATTCTCAAACTATGTGGCAGGGGGTGACCAATACCATTACAGCCAAAGGCACAAGTAAGGCCAAGCGCGGCGCCCACACTCTGGTGCATAATCTGTCAAGTGGGAGGAAAGCACACTACATACAATTGTCATCTATTGCATAAACTTATACAGCCCCCCGAGAAACTGTTTTGCAATTTTTGTAGATAGATGGGCCATGACGAACGAAATTGCTGAAGTTATGAGTTGTTGATGGATCAGAAACTTTCTTATAGGATGCAAACTGAGGCATAAGGTTAGGATCCAGTTATAGCAATAGCACGCAATGGATTGCAAGGATGCAGGCGGGGACAAGGAATGGGACCTAAACGAGGGCGTGGACAATTAATTTGCTACAATTGTGGAGGACCTCGACACTACATCCGTGATTGCATGAACCTGACCAGGACATGTTTCCTATACTATTACCAATTTGATCATGAAGTAGTAGATTTCCCCACACTAATTGTACATATGCACGAAAAAGGGGTGCTTTTGACTACTCCCCCTCAGAACATCCAAATGGTGAAGGTTGAACGATGCAAAGAGGACTGTAACATGAACATGGTGCTCAGAAGTGGTTCCATTATAGGAGAAGATAAGGGGAAGCAACCTGAGGAGGATACATGGGTTCGAAAGGCCCCTAAAAAGAAACCTAAGTTTGATTTGGAATTGACGTAGGAAACATTTATGGAGGCTAAGAAGAGCTTCGTGGAGGCTTCTACTTCAGGAAGCAAGGATCAAGCTGAGCTGGAAATGGATCCTTCTATGTTAACTACCTTTTTAGAGACATGCATGAAGCTACTATGGGACAATAAAGTAGTTAAGGGGTTTCAGGAGTTGATAACTAGGTGTGCAGGGTCGGGTGAACTGTGCATGGTCCGGAAACTAGGCAAACATGCTTTGCGCACTGGGCAGGAAATGTGGTTGACTTCCCAAATTGGTGACTATGAGATGGATCAAGTCATTCTAGATTTGGGGTCATATGAGAATGTGATACCTAAGCAGACTTGGGAGTGTATGGGAAGGCCCGTGCTACAATGGTCTCCTATTTAATTATGGATGGCAAACCAATAGAATATCTTGCTGGGGAGACTACAAAGAGTCACAATAGACATTGAAGGTGCAAGCACAAAAACAAATTTTGAAGTAATAGAAACTGTGGATGACAGTAACCCGTATCCTCCATTGATAGGGATAGACTGGGCCATGAATATGAATGGAGTCATCAACCTAAAGTGATGAAAAATGATATTCGAGAAAAAGTCTCTCCTCATCATGATTCCACTAGACCCAGTCGAAGGAGCGTGCTATACTAAGCTTGTGCACGATGAGGATAGTGATGATGAACTAGACTGTATTTACCAGATCACAGCACAATATCTGGATCAGGTGAATCCAACAATGGATGGGAGAATATCATGTGAACAGGATAGTTCTTGCATGTCGGACTTAGATGAAGAGATTGAGCGACGGTAGAATTGATTACATGAGGTAGCAAAAATAAATTGTAATATGATGGTTAGATCACTACACCATCTAATGATAGAAGAAAGGGAGTTGCCAACAGATGGGGGAGTAATGAAAGCAAAGGAACTGGTCAACCGCTGCGAAACGATAAGATTGGAATAGAAGCAACATGGTGTGCAAACAGGGGTGCTAGGTGCCACAACTACATAAGGGTGGAATACATGCCAAAAGATTAGGAGAAAGTGGCACAGGCTGGCACATGTACGGGTTGGAAGACAAAGTGGGGTGAGTGTCCATCAGCGTCGTAGGGTGCATATGTATGTGGTGCAAACGCCTAACTGAATAAGAGTAAAAAATATGAATTTAGCACAGCAATGCATTTCGCCAGTTGTTCGTGACGAAGCCAGTAGGAAAGCAAGGGGAGAATAAACAACATCCATTTGTTAAGACAATCCACTAGGCATCTACGAATACCAAGGGTACGATGGGCCTATGAGACCATCTGCAGAAGCAGGGGGGTGAAGGTGATTTTATCCATGGTAAGACAAGAGGGAATCAAGAATGAGTAGGGTAGCAACAAGCTTTGCGAAATCAACAAAAAAGGGGTGCGGCTGAGAAGGAAAATCATGCGGTTGGAGGAAGGAATTAGAAAAATGAAAACTAGCATTGTATAGGCAGACCACACAAATCTGCAAATAAGGAAACTAGGCCTAGCCATGTCTACCATAGTACTAGTATGAGTCGTGACCCTGCTAGCATGGTTGTGCTCGCACCAAGGGAGCAATGTAGCATATACAAAAGTGAACAAGGGGATAATGGATACAAAGGCACTCGAAATGTGCCCACAACTCAGGCTCATGGGGAAACGTAAATCTTGCACCTGGGGTATGACCACTTGACTAGCTATGGAAAGCACAATCTCTGCACCCCAAGTAGTTGAAAGAAGGTGAGGAACTATAAACAAGTCTACAGGAGGCCTGCATAGGAAGAAGGGTCTATGCAGGGCCAGTCGGTTAGCAAGATCACAGCGACGCAAAAGGGGCTGCACTGTAGTGTGGGAAGGTTGGGAGGTGGCCATTAATATCACTATTCATGACAAGAAGTTCGATTACAGTAGAGAGGAGCGGGTGGTGGGCCATTAAGGCAAGAGTTTCAAGATAGATACGGAAAGATAGGCTGCTAAGAAGACATTAATGAGTTGAAAGTGGAGGGAAGGATTACATTCAAACTCACTTGGTCCTACAAAAACCCTTGGCCAACATTGGCATATTTGAGATTTGAGCCAGTACAGAACAATGACTACCCAACTATGAAGCCTACGATGAGTACCATGGCTAGAACATAAGCAAGGTTCGCAGAAGAGTTGCATTCGGCCTAGGACAACCCGGAAGAAGTAGCTGCTGCCCCCGAGGTTACAAAGTCCCCTCGCACACCGCGACCTCAAAAAGAAAATCAGACTATGGGGCCAGTCTGGGTATCACTGAGATTCAATAAATTGTGAGTGGTAAAAAGGGAAAAGCAATCACCATTGAAATTGGTGAGGATGAGGAACATTTGCAGGACCTAATCACTCAGATCAAAGCACAGGATGAGGAAGCAGAGGATGTTATCCAAATATCATCGCTACCACCATATCTCTCTCCATGGCATGGGACGGCCAAGATACCGAAGGACCTGGATGCCGCAAAGAGTACGCTCTAGACCCCACTTCTCCCAGATGAGATAACATTTGATGGTTTGCCGATAGGCCAAATACCAAGTATCAAGTTTGAATATTGGGATCTTGTAGATAACAAGAAGTTCCCTCAGTTGGCTGAGGATAAATTATTGTAGCGGAAGTGGCTAAGGGGTGTGGAAAAGGTGGGATTACTCAATCTGAGGTGGATACCCCACTATCACTATGCGACCATCACCATTTTTGTTATCTAACAGTTACTATGTCTGGTACATGATGGGTATCTCTGGTTGGAGGAGCCAATTCCCATCATGGCCAATTTAGTACACCGGCTTACCCATCTACCTACCAAAGGGAACAACCCTGTAGACATAGCCAGCACCAGTAGCAATGTGGGTCTCGTCGAAGCAATGACGGCTAAATATAAGCTGGAGAAGAGGAAGTGTGGGTATGCCATAGCGAGCATCAAAGACTGAGGGGTGTGAGTTGTCACCTAGCTACTGGCCAGTAAACTCATGAGGAAATTCCACACAGACAAGGTGTCAGCCCCTGTCATTGCACTTGCAGAATAGTGTGCAAAAGGGGTTCAGTTCAAGTGGGCACAGTTTCTATGCGATGAATTTTTGACCAATTGTAATGAAGCATAGGAGAAAGGTAAGAGTTTCCATTATGCATGGTTGCTACTATCAATCCTTCTAGTTGCAGGAGAACTACTGTAGGGTAGCCAGTTTCCCAGCATCAAAAAGAACATACCTGAAGTAGTGCGGTATGACTCACTCTGGGCTACAAAGGATGCCATGAGGGTTCATGACATCAAGGTATTTTGGATATTCATGGAGGTGAGTATCTCGACATGGATCGCTCGTAGACTGTGGTTGTCTTTGACAATATACAACAATTTTCAAAGCATGTCCAAGTTCAAAGTGGACATGCATAACCTATATATCTGAGTACATAAGGATCCTAAACATACATGGGTAAAGCTTTCATTCATTGCAACAGACAATGCAATCTACGAGGTACTGGCAGCATGGCCTCCAGAGTGGCATGCCTTGGATGTGGCCCTATTAGAAAGGATGACAACAGAGTAGTGGAAGAAGGAAATCCAGCTGCGACTAACTGAACTGGCAGAAAGGACACGTCAGGGACAACTGGCAGCTTCGCAGTAGGAGGCGACCAAGGAAGTAATAGCTAAGGAGACCACGAAAGATTAGGAAATTTCATGAAAATAGGACATGCAAAGGGAAATAGAGACATGGGAACACATGGACCTTCCCACAAAATCGACCCAAGGCAAAAGGCAGTGCATCAAGGAATCACCACATACACGCAAAAAGTCAAAGACAACAAAGACTTTGGAGAAATAATTTCCTAATAGCAGCAAGCCGGTGTGCAATGCCACTCCAGGTGCGTTGGAGGAGCTAATGATAGAGTAGATAACTATGCTGGGGGAGCTCAGAGTGTAGTTGCAGGCATTACAGATGCGACCCTCGGGAGGGATGATACCAAAATTAGCAGATGACACAACCGTAGCTGAGTATATGGTACGCACCCACACAATGAACACTTTAGTGTTTCCAGCAGGCACCATCTTAGCAAAAGTTGAAGGTAACATGAGAAGTTGGGGGTTGAATTTGGTCGCCCTTCCTAGAGAAACCCTATACCAACTGCAGGATGGGGTAACTGCCAAGCTTCGTGCTAGGGAAGGCCGCACCCTCCAAATCTTAATGGAGCACAATAAAAATATGGAGCAGGTCAGCCTTAGCATGATGACTTGATTGCACACAACCAGGAAATGGAATAGGCCATGGTGGTGGCCTGCAGTAAGGTACCAGAGTTGGCTATCCCAGCTAAACTTCCTATAGCTGACAAGATTCATCACATGACCGCAGGATTCCATACGGCCCAAGAGGAGGCCGCAAAAGCCCAATGGGAATTAAAATTACAAATGTGGAGCTAAGACTGAAGGTACAGCCACCCAAACCCCCTGAAGTTCGAGATTAGCGCTGCGGGGAAATTCAAGCAGGACTGGAAGTGATAAAGGATGTTGTCCAAGATTGCTCGGAATTGTTGGATCAATCCCTCCTAACGCTCACATCCCTCCAGGAAGACCCATCACTACAGCAGGTAGAGGCAGAAGAGCGAGAGTTATAGCAGGCTTACGACAATGTCTGGGGAACTGTGCAAACGGTCACCATCATGCAGCGATTGGCCAAAATGAGGGAGGCCCAGGTTCTCAAGGCACAAGTTGACGCCGCTTGGTAGAAGGAAGTAGTGCTTAAAGAACGCATCCAACTGTGGTTTGATGAGGCACTCGCGGTCTCCACCAACATCGAGGGAAAGTTAGCAGACATGTAGGCAGTATATGAACCTGGAAAAGCAAAGGAAACTAGTATTGATGCATTGGTGGCTCGCGTAGAATGGATACAATAGATGGCGGAAGATTTTTTGCAAGTGTAAGTAAAGTGCAGAAGTTGCTAAATGACCTCTACGCAAAGATTGTCGCACTAGCCAAGTGACTCAGGACAAGTCACGATGATTGTGTTGGGGGCCTGTTGGGTAGCAGAGGCCCCTCGTAATGGTTTTGGGGTTCAAAGCCCACACTTTTTGGTAAAATTATGGTAAAGGCTCCGTGAAGTGTGCGGAGCATGAATTGTAATGAATCAAGTCAAAGGGTTGTCCACCCAAAAATAATGCAAGAAAATAGAAAGTGAGTTGGCCTTCCCATGGTCCGCGGACCATGGAAATGTATAAATAGAGCAAGGCTCTATGGTTAGAAGTCAATTTTTAGAAGATCTTGAATGTTATGGGTTTATGAAGGAAATATTCTCTCTGTGTTTGTAAGTCTGAGTCAAAAGCATTGGTAGATAGATAGAGGCTCTGCAGCTGTGTGCATAGAGGCCTAGTAGAGTCTGCATCTATGTGCGTGAATCCGTGCAGCTGAGTGTGCAGGGCGGATCTGGTTGTATTGACAGAAGATAAATAAAGATAAGAATTTTCTGAATCATTCTGTGCTTTATTGCGAATCTATCTGTTGTTTATGTTATGAATTTATGCACTATCTTTAAGAATTGTGATTGTGCACACTAGGTTTTATTGTTAAATGTTTGCTTAAAGATTGTAAGAAGAAGATTAGATCTGTAATAATTTCATTAATAAGAAAGTGAATCTATACGGATCTACGTGGAAGCTCAATAGTGGTACAGAGTGGCGCAAGGCCGTAGAACGGTTCGTGACCCCTCTAGACAACATCAATACATCCCAAGGGTGTGGAAACCTAGTTCCAGCACCCCCCTTACTACATCAGGTGAGACTTCAGTTCGTGCTCTGCGGGCTATTGCCGAAAGGGTCGGTAGTGCGAGATTTGTTTGGCTAATAACTCTTCCAAACCTGGGTCAGGCCCCAACAAGGCAACATTATATTTCTCAATGTCCATGGAAAATTCATCCAAAAACTAAATCTTTGCTTCTGAGCTACATTTGCATGACTTTAGATAATAAGACAAAAATGATCATCTGTACACATATTGTTCCATACTCTAAAATCTTGAATGGAAGGACAATTTGCTACTAATGCTAGTTTCTCCATCCATGTTTTCAAAAAGATAATCCACAAACTTTTTAGAGACCTGTTTATGCCTCGAAAATCACTGCAACAACAATGGGGGATAACCACCTAGTCCGAACCTTAAAACAACTCCTTTTCCGTTTGGATTAGTGGCTCTGACTGGTTTAGCTAGGTCCAGTTACCTTGTCCCTATGGTTATTGGTTTATGATGTATCTTTAACTACCAATAGACTGGGATATCATATCACTTCTTCTTGCTCATCAGGCAAGAGAATGACCCTTAAGCTGATTTGGGTTCAGCCAAACTACAACCAAAGTTTTGCCTCTTTGAGAAGAGGACTTAAAAATGTAGAATTTAACCTAAATGCAAGCTTATTCTATAATGCAAGCAAAAGAAACCAATCTTAATCTTATCTTAATTAGGCAGATATAGATCGAACCCAACTAAGAGCAAGATAATTAAAGTATTGGGATTTAAATATGTCTTGTTTATAATGAATATCAAATTAATGAAGTACTTCAATTAACTGACATTATGGATACCAAAACACATCCTATTGAGACCTATCAACTGAAATAATAAACCAACAACATTCCAGGAAGTAGTTCAAAAAAATGATATTGATTATCAAATCAATAAATCTAATAATTAAACAATAATATGCAGAATTAGTTCATAACAGATTACTATTTAATAAATCAGTTTTATAAGATAGATTTCTTAGCAAGTAGTTACTCAAAAATCAGAATTTAATCCATAAGAACAGATATACATAATAACAACATTGAGACAAATTACTCATATTGACAAGAGTGCACAAACATGAATAAAATGACACATTTCTATTACCATAAAAAATGAATTTGATATTTGAAAAAGTAGTATTAGAAATACCAACTTATTGCATCAATTTCTCTGACCTTGGTCTCCAATAGTACTTTACATTGCTTGACCTTCCGCCTTCAAAACTAGAGCCACAGTAGTGCAAACTCTGCCTCTCATACATAATTCAAGATACAAAGGAAAAACCCTCAATAATCCTCCGATCTGAGATTTTCTCTCCTCTCTCCTACAACTCTAAATTCATATTACAGTAGTGTTTTTAGAAGTCTAAAATTGCAGAGGAGAGCAACCCCTTATTACATTCTGCAATCTATTATTTATACTATTTATGAAGGAATTCTTGAGAGGAAAGTTTGTTGAAGAGAAATCTGCCAAATCTAATTTTATTTGCTCAAAATTCAAACCTTTAATTGCTAGAGCTTTCTCATTGATTAAGATCCTTTTCTCCATATTTCTTCTACTATTTTCCTGCAAAAAAAATCAAAATGAATTAAGACGCAACAATAAAATCAAAATATCATTGCTGGCATTTAAAATAAATCCAATCAAATTCAATTAAATAAATAATTGAAAATAAAATGTAAGCTTTCTATTCATGCATGGGATGGTTTGATTGGCCAAGGATATTATTGACGAATGGATCTGCATTGAGAAGAGGCTTGGACAAATGAAAATGCAGAAAATAAAACTCAGAAAATTGATTTTGTTTTGGAAATTCGTAGCTTGCTCTTCTGCCTAATTTTTGACCCAATAAATAACCAAATCTGTTAGTGAAACCTTCTCAGAAATATTCTCCTTGATTTTATCTTTCCAATGAGCCATCCTGGGCCTCATTTACACAAGTATAACTCAATCTATGAGCCTCCAAAGTTGATGGATCAATTCTGATGTAAATCTGGAAATTCTGTTGCTGGGCTAAAAAAAGAGAATTTCAATTAAAAATCTAATCCTAGATTAGAGTTCTAATTAATTCTAATTTAATTATTAATTATCAGCTAAACTAATTATTTAATAACTTATTTATTATTCTAACTAACTAATATAATTAAATATTTATAACTAATTAATATTAATCTAAATAATAAAATTTAAATTTTAATTTAATTAAATTAATTAAATTTTATAGATTAATTAATTTATTTAATTTATTATATTAAATCTTTAAACTAATTTTAAATTATAACCATCTTCGCCATATGTTCATTCATTCACTCACATATGAGTGAATTTGAAGCATTAAGTAAAAAACAAAGTTTATGTAAAAACCAAATGCTCTTTGACTTTTTTAAGGATCGGCGATTGGGGATATGAAGGGATATTAGGGTTTTAGATATGTATCCAGTGGAAAAGTCCCGATGCGATAAACAATCTCCAATGTGATGTAATAAAAATTTTGTTTAATCAGTGATCGACATCGGGAGGTGTCGGGGTTCATTAAACTTGTCACATATGAAACCTCCGATGCGATTGAAAAGTCTCGATGCGATCTCCCGATTGCGAAATAAGTTATATATATATTTTTATATATTAAATTTTAATTTAATTATATATTAATTTAATTTAATTAAATGAAATTAAGATTTAATATCATTTTTTATTTTTATTTTATTTAATGAAATTTAGTTAAGTTGTGAAATTATATAAACTACAACCACTTGGATGTTTGGGTTTTCGAGATTAGTGATCTATTTTGAAAATTAGAATAAATTACTAAAATCTCGATGTTTCATGATTTGACTGCATAACTAGAAATGGAAAAATGTTAGTAAAAACTCACTACGAGTTAATATTTAAAATGAATGCATTATTGAACTAATTTATTTACAAAATGCAATATTGTACATTTTATGCATTTTTCACCCAGACTAGATAAATGATGAGACTTCAAAGGAGTACCATTTTCAAACCAGTTGACCAAATGAAGCGAAACAAGCGTCAATGGGAAGCTTATAAAAATTTGATTTTAACAAAGTAATCAAGACAAGAATCCAAAGAAAATGAAAAATTAACAAAAGCGTAGGGCAATCAACTAAATAAAATCCAAAAAGGTGTTTAGCAAATTTTTTTATAGAAAGGGTCCCCATTATTTGAGTTGAGCAAGTCAATAATGGGGAGGTTGTGTTTTCACCACAACAATGGCGACGCACAGGAGAAGAACCAGTTATCTCTATTTAATATGAATGAGATTTTTCAAAAATTAAAGTAAAACTAATTAAAAAAAAATTATGTTTGAAATGTTCGACTAGGTTCATTAGTCTGAATAAAAGCAAGGATCATCTAACTATAATTTTTCTCAAAATTTCTCATAAATTAAAATATTTCAATATTCTATATCAACCCTTAATTAGTCGTAGAGATAAAGCAGGGGGCACCGTATAGCTTAGCTTTTGAAATATACTCATTTGTCATGGGTAGAGTCATTGCTGCCAGTAAACATTTATAGTCTCAACATGGGTTACCATTTAATCATCAATTATTCAGAATCTCATCTTTTTAAGAATTATTGGCATAGAGATAAATCCATTATATATGTTTGTTATTATTATTATTATTTTATTCTTTTGTAATTCTTAAAAGCCATTGTCCTGGTTTGGTAGCCAGATAGTTGACAATGCCATTCACTGGTTATAATTGGACTGAACAACTTGGCTCGTGATGAGACCCCTTGTCTTATAATTGTTGGCAATCATAAGACATTACCCTAGTTTGTTTAACAGTGTTGGTAATGTCAGCCTATTTTTCCCCTATGATCATGGTAAGCATGCTCATGATGAGACCTCTTATCTTTTAAGGTTAAATATATTTATGGATCACACTCTAGAAAAATAACTTTCTGGGATAGGGAGAATCATTGACTCTTTAAGAGTTAAGAATGACAATTTCAGAGTTAAAGGTGCTTTGCTGTAAAGTGTTTTTACTTGGTTAAAAATAACTTTTCTTGACTGATAATAGAACTTCAAAAGATCTTAATAAAATATTGAAATCTCAAAATGACTACAATTTTGATGAAAATGAAATTTCTTCATATTTTATGATACTTTGCCAACTTCTCTTGATTGGTAATCTCTTCCTTAAATATGTCTACCTTTATTATAAGAAAATCAAACTTTACCAAGAGAATTAATAAAAAACTAATAGGTGACTATTAACAAATTTTCTTCATGTATGCTGACCATAGTTAGGTAATAAGAAGGCATTCCATATAAATCATGGCAAAGTCATCAAAATCAAAATTGAAAACTAACGGAAAAAAGAATTCTTATGCTAAAATGAAAAAGAAATCGGCAAACAAAAGTGAAGAAGTTGAAAAGTGAAAGAAAAATCCAAGTTTTGAAAGATAAACTCCAATAAAAATGTTTATGCCAATGTCTTAACAATATGAAGAAGAAGAAAATAATCATGTAATCGTTCTTTCTTATGTCAAGATTTAGAAAAATCATACTTTGTAGGGTTGTATGTGTATTTAGGCTTTTTGGATAGCAGTGACGGTAATTTCAGCCACAATGAAAAAGCTCTGTCTAATTTCAATCTTCTTGTTTCAAAGCATCATCTTAATTGTTTTCTAATGAAAAAAATGCTTGAAGAAACAAACTAAAGGTTCAGAAACTTCCTGGTGTAGCTGTTTCAATAAGATTATTGTTGCTTCTTGAAATAAAGCCAGGAGAAGAGTATAGGACTTTGAAAATATGATCCGACAGAGGATTGAAAGCTTTTTATGAAGAGCTGCAAAACGGATTTATATATCAACATAATTTAAAAACAAAAATAAAAGTAAATTGACGAAATGGAAATTAATGAAAGTGGGTAAATGAATCTTAACATTGGATAATTGCCTTTGATCTTACCTGAAAGGTATCAGTTTCTCCAAACTAGCTGACTTCTTATTTTAATTAACATTAAAAACATGAAGAAGTCAAACTAACCAAAATCCTATAACCCAAAATCATTATTTATTTTATTTACATTAAAGCAAGCAGTCAAATATAAAATAGAATGCTTAGTGTTCAAGGGAAAACAAATGCATCAGAAATAAGAATGAGAATTTGTAGTAATCACTGTTTCTCAAAATATTATAAGTTTCATATAAATTCCATGATTTTATAAATTGTTCAAAATCAAGACCAAATTCAAGATGATAAAATTTAAATATGAAGATAGAAAGGTCTTGAATTCCATATTTAATTATGGAATTATATATTTAAAACTGAAATGTATGAGAAATTGAAATGATTTTTTTTATGCTGCAAATTTGTCATCAATTGTTTTCTTCTCATAGTGGTTACCCAAGCTCACTTTTAAAATAACACATCGTCGTATCAGATGATTCACATAACATGTTTCTTCACGATGCTTCAAGTTTAATTTGCAAGTTTTCACTTTTGTTTCTATGCCATATATCGATTAAATGTTAATGGCTCAAAGGCATTTATTGGAAGCTATTGCATCGGCGGTTGAAAAGACAAAGTGCAGATATGAGATCATGTGAAGAAAATATGTGCGATGAGATGTAGTGATCACACTATTGAAAAATTGTTATACCACAAATTGGGGACAGTCATGTTGCAATTCATAGATTGCACACCGCATCTCGCGACTTGTATTTTTCACATTGCACATTGCGCATTGCAAATTTGGAATAGTGATATAGCCATAAATAAAAATGCGAGGAAGCAATTGCAATATTGGCGATGCGATGGATGACATAACTAATCAGTGATTGGCAAACTTAAGCATCCGATGTAACACAATATATTTCTTGCGATGCTGATATGCGATGAAGAGCGGACCCGATGGGATTTTAATAACATATCGGATCTGAGACATCAGCCCTTTTAAAGTTATGCTCCTACTATTATTGCGATTAAACAAACGCGATATTTTTTATGAATTTTATTTGAATTTCATATCGGGTCCAGAATTATGTGTTTATCACAATATCGGTAAATTCAATTATCAGATATCGGCGATTCACAATAATGGAAGTATACTTCAACTACAAAGCTCTGATATGCGAAATGTGATATGGCATATGAGTAAGATAATACATCGGAGGTCTTTTATGAACAATTTTTTATCAAAATAAATGCGAAGAACTACTTCCGATGAAATCTTATGATGCGAATGGTCTTATGATATTCCTTGAAATTTCAATTTGGTTTTCTAAGTGAATAAAAGAAAATTTAAATAATGTTCAAATTCTAATGAATAACAAATAAAATTTCCCTCAACCTGTTGAAAATTTGAACTGGGTTTGCTGCTTACTTCAAGTTCGAAAACAAATGAAAACCTACAAATTAAAACAGAACAAGAATAAAAAATAAACTAAGAAAAATAAAAACTAATAATAGATGAAAATGAACTTGTAAATGCATACCTGGAAGGAAATTGTCTATCGATTTTACCTCATAAATTTTCAAATTCTTCCTTTGATTTATCAAAATTTTGCCTTTGTTCAAGATCATTTCATTATTTATTCTAAATCTAAGTGTGCAATCAGTCTAAATATAATCTGTTTATTCATGTTCAGGAAATATAAAATTTACCATAAATAAATATAAAAATAGGCTTTCATTTTGAATTGAAACAACAATTTATTACCTCTGCTTATTCTGAATAACTTGAGAAGAATTTGTATTGTTATAGCGATTATTCAATAATGCCTTTAGTAAATGAATATGATGTGTATTACAACATCAAATATTCAACTAAAGATCAGAATGGGATAAAGCCACTATTTGTGGAAAAATATCAAAACAGATTTGAATGTGCACACTCAGCAAAATGGACATCCTTAAGGTCAACTTTAGCAAATTCCGAGGAAGATAATATGAACTTCATATGATTACCGTGAAAGGTTAGACTGACTAATAATGATTGAATTAGAATTAAGCTTATCATAGACAGTCATACATTTCATGGGATAATGGGATCATGAAGCTTTTATATCCTCAAATCCTTATCACATAAATTTCAAAAGAAAATCTTAGAAGAAAATCCCGAAATGAAGAAAAGTGGCTTTGAGGCAATCGATGCCAAGTGCAAATTTAATTGAATTCAATCAAGACATTATTCAGAATAGACAGAGTAGAGGTATTGCTGTAAGAAATTTTAAAAAGGAAAGCAATAATTAAATTTTTCTGATAGGAAGAAAATGTTTTCACTGAACATGTATGAGAAGGGTTAACTGCTTTGTTTTATTTTTTAAATCTACAAAATTGTTAAAAATAAATTAACTACATAAAACAAACTAACTAAATTAATTCTACTCCTATTCTAATCATATACATGAAGATGACTAAGTATAGTCATATTTCCAATGTAACCATTTTCTGATTTTTATTCCCACATATATGTATAGTTATCGTTAGCAATTTAATGAAAATCTCTTTCTCTTGAAATTTCCTTTCTAATTGAAAACCAATAGGATCATAGAAATCTAGATGGATTTCCATTAATGATTGGGAAATGTTCAAAAAAGGAGATGATAGGCCAGAGTGTGACGATGAGCTGTTAAATTCAAAGGCCTGAAAAAATTTGTTAGTATTATGTACAAATGTTAAATCATTGACAATATTCCATGAAAGAAAACTTTCCAAATATTTTTCAAATGAATTAATGAAAAATAGATAGAAATCTTTCAAATGAAATGGAAAATTATTAATTAAATTGGATTGTTGGTCAGATTGTAAAAATACATTCTCTTGTTGATATTGTCTTTGAAAAGATAGAAGCTTTTGATGAAACATTAGCATTGATTGAAATTGAAATTGAAATGTCTTTTGTTGCTTTTGATTATAATATAAAACTTCAATTTTCCAACAAGGCAATGCATCAATTCAACGTTTGACAGTAAAGTGCTTAATATGCCAGCATAAAGTGTCAAAAATATGAAAAATAAGATTAGAAATAAAATCTAATTTTAAACAAAAGAAGTGAGGAAACATAAATAAAATGAAATCACTATTGTTACAACTAATGTTACAGCACAATTGGGATCGTTTTGAAATGACTTCTTTTTCACAAGGATTGGCCAGAATTATGGAATTTGAGTAATTTTGAATTCCAACTTGTGAATTAGAAAACGAATTATAATTATGAGTAGGAATGAGAGCTTGATCATGATATGAATCATAAATTGGAATGTTTTCTTGAATGGTGAAATCATGCAGATAATTTGCTACTCTAAAATGAGGATAGGTTGGAATAATTTCTAAATTGAAATGTTCCTCATTTTCAAATGTTATCTGAATTTTATCATGAGGATTCTCTTGAGAAAAATAGAAATCAACATCCTCAATGTCAGAGTAATTATCATAAATGACCTCAGAAGATTCTCTAGAATTCCCTTTGATTTCATCCAATATATCAAAACAAGGAGAAACAAGAATTTCATGTTCATTAATGGTAAAAGAATAATCAACAATTGTTTCTCTATCTTGATAAAAACTTATTGGTAATTCATTTATATCATCATCTTTATCTTTTGAAACATCATTAATACCAAGAGGGGAAAATTACCATTATTAAAAATATCAGGATAAAGGGAAAAATGTGAATCTGAAATAATGCAATTAAAAATGTCTCGATTTGAGAACTCTCGTACATTATGTTGATTGTAAATTTCAGATTCTAAATGATTCCTTTGGGTACTCATGCTTTCTTGAAGAAGGCTGCTTTGTTGCTCTGATTTCGGCATTTGCTCATCATAGAAAAATTCAAAAATTTGCATAGCAGTTTGTATTTTATTATTTACTTTGATTGCGGCTTGTACTTGTCGATTTGCGATTTGATTTTCCGAATTTACTTCAAAGTAGCTTTCAGATTTCAAGGCGGCTCTTTCTTCAAAATTGTTGTTGTTGTCTTCTTGCATTTGAATAGAAATGTTTTCCAAGCTTTGTGAAACCACTTCATCACAATTTATTTGCACATCCATATTGGAATTCTCATTTATGATAGAATGGGATGAAACAAAGAATGAACTAATTTCATATGAATTGGGAATGGGAGGAAGAGAGAAAATATGTTCAAACCAATCTAGTGATTCTTCTTACGTAAGTTTATCTTCAACTTTAAACTTAAACAATTCAAATGAATTCGAATATTAAAATCTTTAACGAACTCATTTTCAAATCTTTGTAAATATTCAATTTCATCACATACTTGTTCATAATTGTAGCCGTCAAATTTAGAAATGAAAATTATAACAAATTGATCCCAGCTGTGAATTGAAGCAACTGGAAGAGTTCTACACCAGTTTCGGCTTTTGCCGCAAATGTGAGAGTAAAAATTCTGCATAAAATGCCTTCATCAATTCTTTGAAAATAATAATTTGAAACATTTTGAATAAATTGAAGGACATAATTAAAAGAAGAATAATTTTTGTTACCATTAAACTTTGCTTGAGACAAAAGTCTTACCACTTCGAGTGGAGTATTGGAAGATGCACGTCCATGGATACAACTCCAAATTGGAAGTTTAAGAGGAGCCATCACAATAAATAAAATATTAAAATTGAAAAGACTCCAATAGACAAAAATCTGAGGCCCTCCTATTGCCAAAAGTGTTGATGCCTCGAAAATCGCTGCAACAATAACGGGGGATAACCACCCGGTCCGGACCTTAAAGCAGCTCCTTTTCCGTTTGGATTAGTGGCTCCGACCGGTTTAACTAGGTCCAGTTACCTTCTCCCTATCGCTATTGGTTTATGATGTATCTTTAACTACCAATAGACAGGGATATTAGATCACTTCTTCTTGCTGATCAGGCAAGAGAATGACCCTTAAGCTGATTTGGGTTCAGCCAAACCATAACTAAAGTTTTGCCTCTTTGAGAAGAGGACTTAAAAATGTAAAATTTAATCTAAATGCAAGCTTATTCTATAATCAAGCAAAAGAAACTAATCTTAATCCTATCTTAATTAGGCAGATATAGATCGAACCCAACTAAGAGCAAGATAATTATAGTATTGGGATTTAAATATGTCTTGTTTATAATGAATATCAAATTAATGAATTACTTCAATTAACTAACATTATGGATACCAAAACACATCCTATTGAGACCTATCAACTGAAATAATAAACTAACAACATTCCAAGAAGTAGTTCACAAAAATGATATTGATTATCAAATCAATAAATCCAATAATTAAACAATAATATACAGAAATAGTTCATAACACATTACTATTTAATAAATCAGTTTTATAAGATAGATTTCTGAACAAGTAGTTACTCAGAAATCAGAATTTAATCCATAAGAACAGAGATACATAATAACAACAATGAGACAAATTACCCATATTGACAAGAGTGCACAAACATGAATAAAATGGGACATTTCTGTTACCATAAAAATGAAACTGATATTTGAAAAAGTAGTATTAGAAATACCAATTTATTGCATCCATTTCTCTGACCTTGGTCTCCAACAGTCCTTTACATTGCTTGAACTTCTGCCTTCAAAACTAGAGCCATAGTAGTGCAAACTCTGCCCCTCATACATAATTCAAGATACAAAAGAAAAATCTTCAATAATCCCCAGATCTGAGATTTTCTCTCCTCTCTCCTACAACTCTAAATTCCTATTATAGTAGTGTTTTTAGAAGTCTAAAAGTGCAGAGGAGAGCAACACCTTATTACATTCTGCAATCTATTATTTATACTATTTGTGAAGGAATTCTTGAGAGGAAAGTTTGTTGAAGAGAAATCTGCCCAATCTAATTTTATTTGCTCAAAATTCCAATCTTTAATTGCTGGAGTTTTCTCATTGATTGAGATATTTTTCTCCATATTTTTCTATTGTTTTCTTGCAAAAAGAAATCAAAATGAATTAAGATGCAACAATAAAATCAAAATATCATTGCTGGCATTTAAAATAAATCCAATCAAATTCAATTAAATAAATAATTGAAAATAAAATGTAAGCTTTCTATTGATGCATGGGATGGTTTGATTGGCCAAGGATATTATTGACGAATGGATCTACTTTGAGAAGAGGCTTGGACAAATGAAAATGCAGAAAATAAAACTCAGAAATTTGATTTTGTTTTGGAAATTCGTAGCTTGATCTTATGCCTGATTTTTGACCTAATAAATGACCAAATATGTTACTGAAACCTCCTCAGAAATATTCTCCTTGATTTTACCTTTCCAATGAGCCATCCCGGGCCTCATTTGCCCAAGTATAACTCAATCTATGAGCCTCCAAACTTGATGGATCGAATATGATGTAAATCTGGAAATTTTGTTGCTCGGCTAAAAAAGAGAATTTCAATTAAAAATCTAATCCTAAATTAGAGTTCTAATTAATTCTAATTTAATTATTAATTATCAGCTAAACTAATTATTTAACAACTTATTTATTAATCTAACTAACTAATATAATTAAATATTTATAACTAATTAATATTAATCTAATAATAAAATTTTTAATTTTTAATTTAATTAAATTAATTTTATATTTAATATTTTATATATTTAATTTAATTAATTTATTATATTAAATCTTTAAACTAATTTTAAATTATAACCATCCTCACCATATTTTCATTCATTCACTCACGTATGAGTGAATTGGAAGCATTAAGCAAAAACCAAAGTTTATGTAAAACCCAAATGCTCTTTGACTTTTTTAAGGATCGGCGATCGGGGATATCAGGGGATATGAGGGGATATCAGGGTTTTAGATATGTATCCAGTGGAAAAGTCTCGATGCGATAAACAATCTCCAATGTGATGTAATAAAACTTTTGTTTAATTAGTGATCAGCATCGGAAGGTGTCGGGGTTCATTAAATTTGTCACATATGAAACCTCTGATGCGATTGAAAAGTCTCGATGTGATCTCCCGATTGCGAAATAAGTTTTATATATATTTTAATTTTAATTTAATTAATTAATTTATATTTTAATTAATTAAATTAAGATTTAATATCATTTTTTATTTTGATTTTATTTTAATGAAATTTAGTTAAGTTGTGAAATTATATAAACTACAGCCACTTGGATGTTTGGGTTTTCGAGATTAGTGATCTATTTTGAAAATTAGAATAAATTACTAAAATCTCGATGTTTCATGATTTGGCTACATAACTAGAAATGGAAAAATGTTAGTAAAAACTCATTATGGGTTAATATTTAGAATGAATGCATTATTGAACTAATTTATTTACAAAATGCAATATTGTACATTTTATGCATTTTTAACCCAGACTAGATAAATGATGAGACTTCAAAGGAGTACCATTTTCAAACCAGTTGACCAAATGAGGTGAAACAAGCGTCAATGGGAAGCTTATAAAAACTCGATTTTAAAAAAGCAATCAAGACAAGAATCCAAAGAAAATGAAAAATTAACGAAAGCGTAGGGCAATCAACTAAATAAAAATCCAAAAAGGTGTTTAGCAAATTTTTTTATAGAAAGGGTCCCCATTATTTGAGTTGAGCAAGTCAATAATGGGGGGGTTGTGTTTTCACCACAACAAGACCTTATGGACTTAACAAGTGAACTTTCAACCCACCTTCTACATTTTCTTTTGAACGAATCATAAAATAGTCTAAGAAATACATCTTCATTCTTAATTTTAAGGAGATCAATAAGGTCACAATAATTTTTTATATGTTTCAAGGCCAGGCTTAAATCATCTCCATTAAATTTAGGACCATTCCTTAAAAAATATTCATATGTTGGTAGAAGATTAGGAAAACTAGGAATTTTTTAAAAATCCAAACATGCATATATTGAAATAATAGTTGTGATACCTGAGTTCTTCATTAAATCTAGTGGATTCATCAATACATTATTCAAGCTTCAAATTCTTCAGAAAGTGGAGTCACCATGAACTCTAGATTATTTAACAATGGAGTCACTAGGTGAATGGTTCACAAATCTTTGCATTTGACCGTTGTTCACCATTAGAAGTCAATTCTAATCATTTATGTTCCTCTGAGGGAGGATTCAACCTTCCTTCCCTAGTAATAGTGCTAAAATGTTATCACTTAGAGAAAACCCTGATTGTGGACGGGAAACTCTAAGGTAACCTCTAACCACTTTGGGATTGAAGTTTGCCCCACAATCTAGAGGGGAATATCTCCTCAAACTAAACTACCCTAGGTCACAACGGTAGTAGGTATGTTAACCAATCTATGGCCAGTTTAATACAAAAATTTCTAGTGTGGTTGGAATATAGGAAGAAACCATTGGGAAATGGATTCAAATAATATGAGCTAAGAATCTTTGGATTCAAAGGATTCTGCGTTCCAAAGGCATGTATCTCAACAATATGCTAGACATTAATCATTTATAGCATGAAAGGAAGAATATGAATACACTAAGAACTTTAAAAGAAAAGTATCATAATGAGGAATTATGTATTTAAGTCATTAGCTGAAAAGTGAATATCTAAATATAAGATATAGAACATTGTGACATGAATTCTACATCTACTTTTGTCCAAAACTTCTTCTATTAATCAAATGCACATGATTACAATAGGTTTTCACTTCAAAGTCCAACTATGTTCATTACAAAAATGATAGTCTTTATAGACTACTTACAAACTATTCATGATCCAAAAATAATGGATCTCAAACATATTCATCTATGTATAACTTACTAAATAAAATAATAAAGGAGATAAGATTTGACCATTAGTCAAATTGTTGAGGTGGCTCTCCAACTAATTGTGCTCTTTTTGTATAAATAGTAAAATTTATTCTAGCGAAGTTCTAAAAAATAGGCTTCAAATATCCATTTGAAACTCTCAAACCATGATATATGTGTAAAAAATAAAATAGGTTTTTTTAGTTGGTCTATTCTCTTAAAAATATTATTTAGTGGTTCAAAAACACATCCCTAGGTGTTTGGAATCTAATTTTTAAAACAATGGCTAAATCCTCTTCTTATTTTTTAAATTTCATTTCCAACTATTCATAATCTATGCCCAAAGCTACTATGTTTTATAGTATGTTGGCTTGATGGGGCTTGACCCAGGTTCAGATTTAGTTACCAAACAAATCCCTATACTACTGGCCCTTTCGGCAATAGCCTGCGCAACATAGACTAAGGTCTCACCCAAAGCAATATGGGGGGATGTTGGAACCAAGTTTCCACACCCTTGAGATGTCTAAGGGATCGATTTAGTCCTACTATGAATATCTTTGCATAGGTCACTTCATGCACTTTCCTAACCTGTGAGGCCTTCGCACCCTGTTATACTCACCTTTGTGCAACCCTAACCAGGAGCTGAGGAGCTTTTGCGCACTAAAGCAACGATCTGCGCTATTTCCCCAAGTTACACTATGGACCTTACTTATCTTCTTATAATAGTTAGTTATCTTTGTGTAAATAGATACTTTATCTTATATTCACTTATGCAACACATTCATATAAGTTCACACAACAAATAAGTAGTAAACTTGTAATTCATACCTAATATACTTCAATGCATAAAACTGGAAAAGATATACAAAAATATTTTAAAACTTCTATTTATTAATGCTTCAATCAGTTACAGACTCAACTTGCCTTGTGCACTCAACTACAAGATCCACGCACTCAGCTGCGAACTACTAGTCCTCTCCGCACTCAGCTATAGAGCCTTCTCTTACTCTATGACCCTAAGACTCGACTTTATAGTTAGACTCAATGCTTCATCATTACATCTTACATGGATTACTTCTTATCCCTTTACACTTAGAGCCTTACTCTATTTATACAATCCCAGTAGAACTCTCAAGCTGACATTACATTACAAAAGTGAGGGTGGACAACCCTATGACTTAATTACAACTTAGCGCTCTGTGCCCACAAATTGTGGAGTCTTTACATCAGACTTAGTCAAAACTTGGGATTTAAGCCCCAAAACTTGCCTTGGGGGGATCCTCCACCAATAAGCCCCCAACACAAACATCGTGACTCGCCCTCGAGTCACTCTGTCAGTGGGGAGATCTTCGCATGGAGACCTCCCAACTCTGCTTGGATTGCGGTGAGGTCAACAAGACACTGAGCAGCTGCCTACTGTATCTCCTAGATGCGCTATTTGGAGACCACAGTGTTTGAACTAATTCCTTGTATCTACTCCTGCATCCCCTACATCTACACAAGCTTGCCTTCAAGCCTCATCGATCCAAGGTTGAACACGTGCCTTCAAAACTACTTCTCTGTGTCGCACTGCATCTACTTTCTCCTTAAGTGCTTTTGCATGTTTCATTCACGTGAGCCTATGCATAAGGGCCACTATTGGTGCGGTCCCCTTAATGTTGTCATATTTTTGTTGTAGCTCACATGCCTCTATCTCTAAGTACTATATTTTTGGGTCCTCCTACAGATTGGTGAGGACCTTTAACGACTCTTCCAACATTTTGGTGTAGTCCTTCATTGCATTGCTGATTTCCTCCATCCCTTATGTAATGGCATTGGCGTGTTGTTCCCTTAACTCTGGAGGACTTGAAGGCTACACCTTCAACCGCAACTCTGTTATCTAAAGGTTCAGCTCTAGTTGAACCTTGACCATATCTTCTCATGCTTCGCACACCCCTACTACTAACATATGGATGCGCGCCTCTGTTGGTGCCTTTGTTGGGATGGCCAACTCAGGGACCATCTGGTAGGCTTCCTCAACCACCTGCACCATCTGTCGGTTTTGTACCACAACCTTGTCATGATGTAGGCTCAGTGGCTCCATGTCGATTATTTGTTCCCTCAACACCTGTAGCATGTGGCCCTCCCTAACCTATAGTTCTATAGTCACTCCATCCTGTAGGACATAGAGTGTCTCTCAAGGCACTGCAACCATGTTGATTCCTACCTGTTTCAATGTGCTAACTGTAGGCATGTTGTACAGGTGCGCAACATTTTACTAGGCGCGATTGTTCCTACTGTGAGACTAGTTGAGAGAGTACCAACCTAGGGAGTGTGCACCTGCAACTCCTGAAACTGTTTTCAGAGGGCCCACAACACAATTTGATTCTCCTCTACCAACTGTTGGAGGGCCTCCATGGCGACTTCACGCATCGTCTCTCCTATATCGTACAAATATCCCTCAGTGAGGGTGATTGGGTCGAAAGAAGTCGTAGACGCTTTCGACTTCTTTCACAGCCCCACCTGTAGATGTTGTTCCTGGGTCTACACCACCCTCCTCCATATCTGTCTCCATTTCATGTTCCTACTTAGGCAAAGGTGACTTCTGGCCCTTGCATTCCCTCTGTGCTTCTGCTTCTACTGCCTCTTTCCTTATCTTCTCCACCAACTGTGCCATCTGCAGTTTTGTCTCCTCCTTCTTTCGTTGTATAGCAAACTTTTCCATTTCTATAGTGGAGAGGGTTGGAGCATGCCACTTCAACAGCCACGACTCGAGCACGGTGAATATGAAATCATCCATGGCCTGGTATGGGTGCTAATTCTATAGTCACTCCATCCTGTAGGACATAGAGTGTCTCTCGAGGCACTGCAACCATGTTGATTCCTACCTGTTTCAATGTGCTAACTGTAGGCATGTCGTACAGGTGCGCAACATTTTACTAGGCGCGATTGTTCCTACTGTGAGACTAGTTGAGAGAGTACCAACCTAGGGAGTGTGCACCTGCAACTCCTGAAACTGTTTTCATAGGGCCCACAACACAATTTGATTCTCCTCTACCAACTGTTGGAGGGCCTCCATGGCGACTTCACGTATCGTCTCTCCTATATCGTACAAATATCCCTCAGTGAGGGTGATTGGGTCGAAAGAAGTCGTAGACGCTTTCGACTTCTTTCATAGCCCCACCTGTTCTCTCGAGTGTTGGTGCTTTAACTGTGTAGATGTTGTTCCTAGGTCTACACCACCCTCCTCCATATCTGTCTCCATTTCATGTTCCTACTTAGGCAAAGGTGACTTCTGGCCCTTGCAGTCCCTCTGTGCTTCTGCTTCTACTGCCTCTTTCCTTATCTTCTCCACCAACTGTGCCATCTGCAGTTTTGTCTCCTCCTTCTTTCGTTGTATAGCAAACTTTTCCATTTCTATAGTGGAGAGGGTTGGAGCATGCCACTTCAACAGCCATGACTCGAGCACGGTGAATATGAAATCGTCCATGGCCTGGTATGGGTACTAATTCCATTTCTTCACGGGGTCTTTGCGTGCCCTGATGTAGATATGATGGAAGTCTACTTTAGACTCCGAAAAGCTTTGTAAGCTGTTATACATAATGGGTGATAATCACGGCTTGTGGTTAATCCCCATTCTAATGTTCATCTCCATGAACAGCCAAAATATTTTACTACTGCGGATATGGTGCATGCCTTTAGTGGCCCATGGCGAAGTGTACTTCATGGCCTCTGGGAGATCCCTCGCAATTGTGTGGAACTCGCTATGCTCAGGCAATTCCCCAGTCACCAACACTATGGACAGCAAAAGCCATGCATAGTAGAAGTTTTTCCCCTGTTCTTTTGCCTTGCAGCAATTCTCTAGGAACTCCTTGCACAAGAATTCGGACCAGTTAAGCTGGACCCCCTCTGTGCACTGCTCTACAAGTGCAACCATCGGTGTAGGCACCTCATCTGCTTGGCACTTTTGCATGACCTTATCCACTAGTATCTGAGTTGCAACTTTGACTACCTTGTTGTTGATACTGGAGATTAGGTAGCCCCTCTTTTTCTTCTCCAGCTTATATTTCTTTTTCATGGCCTTCGCGATGGCCAAATCACTGATTTTACCCTCCGAATTGTATGCTAGGTCTTCCCCTTTATAAGGGAGTCGGGTAATTCTATGGATTAGGTGGTCTGTGATGGGGATGGGCTCCTCCAACCACAAACACCCATCATGCACCAGGCAGAGTAGCTGCCTGATGACGAAGATGGGGCGACATGGTAATGTGGCACCCATAGTAGGTTCAATAACCCTACCTTTTTTACTTCGCGTAACCACTTGCATGGCTCCAACTCTATGATTCCTTATACGGTGTTTTGCTTTGGCTTCATGTGCTGCGTGGTTTCCAAGTGTGGGAACTTTTCATGGTCTGTGAGGTCCCAATATTCAAACTTTAGACTCGGCACCCATCCCATGTACACTCCTTCAAAAATGATATCGTCAAGTAGCAGCGGAGTCTGCAGAGAGCTCTTCATCTCATCTAGGTCCTCGAGCACCTTTGCCTTCCCCTTCCACTAAGGAACATACATGGGTGCCTGGCCAGAGGGTCCATGCCTTCGGTTTCTTCCTCCATGTCTTTGTCCTCATCCTATTCTATCAAGATGTCCTCAAGGTCATCCTCCTCCTCATTGGTTTCCAAATTAACCACTTTCCCTTTTTCTTCCATGGTCAATTTAAATCTCCGCGGGTTTCGAGAAGACATGCATACCGAAATCATGGGCTAATTATCTTTCTTTGGTCTCAATGTGCATGATGATTTAGGGATTTCCGCAACTATCCCATCGCTCTTAGGGGCATCCTCTATTTTCATGGCCTATGTGACCTCTTCGGTGGTCATTTCTCCAATTCCCTTAGCTTCTTTAGATGCTTCCATTTGGTTTGCCCATAAATCTCTCAACTAGTCAACCGGGGATTCAAATAATGTTCTGAATAGGTTAAACAGGTCTCGGTTCAGAATACTTTGGGTGCATGATAACTCAATTCTCAAATGACCAAGTGTTGTTTGCTAGACAACCCTTTGCAATATATAGCACCTTTTCAATTCAAATTTGACCATTCCAACCAAATCTAGTTCATTAATGCCCCCTTGGCGGCATATTTTTCCAAATCTTGCCCATAAAGCTCACCTTAAGTGCCTGCTGCTCATTCCATTTGGTCTCAAATCAAGCATCACATCATGAATAGTGACTGCAATGGTCACTTTCCAGCCAACTCGCGTGACTGTACAGCCTCCATTGCACTGTCGCGGACCTTGTGACATTTCGCTCCTACGCGCAACCCTAACATTGCAGAGCCCTCGAGCATAGTAGTTTATAGTCTCGCATCTCCTTTCAACTGCTTGGAGAACTAATATTGTGCTTTCCATGGCTAATTAGGTGGTCGGCTTCAACTGACCATCAAGCACTTTTCTTAGGAAAAGTCTAATTTTGAACTTGATTGTCTGCATCACACGCTTCACCATCTGCATCACGCCATCATCAGTGATCCCTATAGTAATACACAGTCCAATCCAAGGCATCAAGCTGATCAACTCTCAGTGGTAGTCCCCAAATTTGTCAACGTAATCGTGCACATCCTATTTTATCACCACAATTTTCGTATCGATAAAATCCTTCTTTATTCCTTCCTCAAGCTTCTTGAATTCTGCTTCCAATAGAGCCCTTTTCTCCCTTAACTACACTCTTTCTTTCATGAGTTCTTGGAGCCTATGATCATCCTCTTGGATCTCTTCATCAGGTCCTAAACATTCTTCTTCGTTTAGCTACGCGATCCCTTCGTCCAAGTCTTTGCAACCGTCATATCCATGGGCATTGCTATGCGCAAACTAGGCATAATATACTCCATGGGTATTATAGTGTTTGCTCCAAAGGCTAGCCTAGAAGGCATCCATCTTGTCAATTTCTTGAACGTCGTCTCGTAAGCCAACAAAACTATTGGTACACACAGGTCCCAATCACTTTACTATGCATTATATACCCTATTTAGTGCTTTGCATACTTCGTTAAATGCTTCTATGTGGGAAACCTTCTGCACATTTGTTCTTTCCGCACTCTGTTGTTCCAGCTCAAGGGACCATTCACGCAATTGCCTCCCCAACACGTGCTTATTGACTGTGTTCCCCAACGTGAAGTCCATGTGCATCTTCGCAAGTTGTTTACCATATGCCTATACCCACCTAGATAGATGCGTGCATGAATCATCCTGTACATTGTATTTATCTATTCATTACATCTTAGGCTTCCCAAAATGCATGTGCATCATTCTCCTACATCCGCACCAGTCCTTAATGCTTCCTTGGTGCGTAACCCACCACCTCGTGAGCATAGTGTGCAATACCGACTTCAAAGCCTGCAAACGTTTCTTTTCTGGAACCTTCCTTTCAAATCTGTCCAAGAAAGCATCTACCTCACCTAATCCATCATAAGTAGGCAAATCTCTCATTTCTATCAATACGTAGTGCAACAATCTTCTCATCATGTTATAGTTCAATGTGATTACCTCATGTAACTGGTTCTGCCATCACTCTACCTCTTCATCCAAGTCCACATACAAGACCTTTCATGCTCCCATGATATTCGTCCATCAATGGTGGGATTTGTCTAGTCTTTCTCTCACGCGATTATCTTGTAGATGCAGTGCAAATCATCATTGTTGTCATAGTTGCAAACCCACTCTGTGTAGCACGATCCTTCTTCAAGGTCTAAAGGTACAACTATGTGCAGAGAATTTTTTCTCAAAAATCATCTTGCACTTCTTCAGATTAATTGCCCCATTCATGTTAGTGGCCCAATCGATTCCTAAGAGTGTAGGGTAGGGATTTCTATCATCAACAATCTCTATCACTTCAAAATCTGCTAGTGCACTTGCACCTTCAATATCCATGGTGATTCCCTGCAATCTCCCCATAGGTATTATATTTTCCTGGTTCACCATTCGTAGTTGGATAGGAGACCATTGGAATGTAGGCCTTCCCATGTGCTCCCATGTTTGCTTTGGCAGCACATTCACATCCGATCCTAAATCTAAAATTACCTAGTCCATCTCATATTCTCCAATCTGCATGGTCAACTTCATTTCTCTTCCCATCCTTGTCGCATGCTTTCCAATGTTCTAGACAATGCGTGGTTCTCCTAGCACAGTCCCAGTGCATCTGTTAATGAGTTCCTGCAATCCCTTTACAGCCTTACTGTCACGCAGTAGCTTCATGCATGTTTGTAGGAATGTCATAAGCATAGATGGGTCCATTTCCAACTCCGATCTATCTTTGCTTCCTTAAGTGGAGGCATTAGTGAAGCTCTTCTTAGCTTCCATGAATGCTTCCTTAGGGCTCTCCAAATCAAACTCTGCTTCTTTCGTCAGAGCCTTGCGAACCCAAGTACTATCTAGTATCTTCGGGTTGTTTGCCTTTATCATCTCCCATCATAATTCCACTTCAAAGCATAATGTTCACGTTTGTATCTTCCTTGCGTGGCTCGAACCTCATCATTTGTAGGTTCTGAGTCAGGGGAGGTTGGAGCACTCCCTTGACCCATAACCTAGCTATTAGTGTAGGACAATCCTCCGCCTTGTGATCAAACAAGGTACAATATAGACATGATGGATGCGTTGGATTTCTACAATCATGGGCATAATGTCCTCGCCCTCCACAATTGTAGCATATCCGCTATCTGCGACCTCTTCTAGTTCCTCCTCCACCTCGGTCTCATCCACACCCCTAAAATCCGGTTCACGCCACTCCTACGTTCTGGTAAAGGGGCCACATTTCAGCCTGAACTCTCTAGGTGGGAGTCCTATGCGTCATCATCTCATAGATTCTACAGGTGTGCTCATCATGTCCAACCGATCTACAAAAATTACTGAAGAATTTTTGGGAATTCTATGTGTACTTTTGTAACAAATGCAGTTGTCTGTAGCATGCTTTCCTCCTATTTAACAAATTGCGCACCACAAAGTAGGCACTGCACTAGGTCTTGCTTGTGCCTTTGGTCTTAAGGGCATCAATCCTCCTCCTGCGAGGTAATTCATGAACACCAAGTAGTGGTCCTTATCATGAACCTAACCCTTACATTTTATGCACCATAATTCTTCATGCACTTCTGGGTGAGTTGCTCTGTCCTGTTTCAGACTCTACATCTCAAGGCATAAGTTTTTCAACTACGCATGGATCTACTAAACTCCCGAGTTAGGATCCTGTATTAGGGTCTCATACAGCCTCATCGAAATCTCCACGGCTTCTTCCTGAGTCGTTAACCTTTGTTGTGACAATGTGTTCCTCAATTACGGCGTTAGTAAGGCAACAAACCATTTGCAATGTTTTCCATCCGTCAAAGTCATGTTAGATTCGCGAATTGTGCACTTCAGTCTCTGATCCAACTCCTAAGGACTCTCACCTAGTAGCATTATGATCTATTTGAATCCAATGATCGACTACGCCTTTGACTTCAGCCTGCTAAAATCTCTATTCAGCTCAATTTGGATATCTGCGATCCCCACATTCAAATTGTCATTAGAATGCTTAATATACTAGGTCAGCGCGTGATCCTACAGAGTGCTGACCATTGTCACTTTCTTTGTATTATCATCTGTAACCCCTCATACTTCCCATTCGGCTCTTATCACAAACTATAACTAGTTCGAATCTTCATTCCTACTTCCTTGAACACAAGAAACTTTATCTCACTTGTGATATTGACTTGCGGTGGTGGCAGAAGCGATATGGGTGAAGATGGAGGTGAAGGCGGTGAAGTTGGTGGTGGTGTGGGTGGGGTGGTATGTGCGAAATCCTCTACCTTATCAAATTGATCACACTTCACAATGAGACCTTCTCAAGCACTTCCTTGTCCCCTCGCAGAGGTGAATTCAAAGGGCTATTCTCTAGTCCCTTACTTCCTTCATTTCTGTAGGTTTTTCCACTTTGTATGGCTCTATACATCAAGGTAATTGTGTAACCATCTTTTCACACAATAACATTTTAATCCAAGTATTCAGAGACTTTACGTACTTATCTCATGGTCCTTTGAGAAAACATTGCTCAACCTCGCTATAGCTAACTGAAGTATCTACTGTGAACTCGGTAATGAATCATCCTATAATTCGATCGAGCCAGTGATTAAGAGTGCGCCTGATATTATCCTTCGATGCTTCCTATCTGCGCACCAACTCTGGGGTCCACAGAATAGGATTGTCAAGCTTCCACCTTCCTTTTCTATCTTCTAGCTTCGTGATCCACTTGTATAGCTCAATAGGGAAAGAAGCAAAAAAAAAAACATTGATCTCTATGTACAGGTGGCAGTCTAACCACTCTTCCTTTGATATTTGTGGATTCCTATTCTTCTGCACCCTGAACTCATGAATTCTTCTATCTAACCAAACTTCAATTTCTTTATTAGTTGGATTCCAATGATACGACATCAAACCTCTCTATGTAGATTCCAGTTCCAATGACGGAACCATTTGCTGGCTTGGTGAGGCCTGACCCAGGTTTGGAGTTATTTAGCCACTAGCCCTTTCAGTGACAGCCCACAGAATGTGGACTGAGGTCTCACCCGAAGTAGTATGGGGGGATGTTGGAACCAAGCTTTTGCACCCTTGAGATGTCTGAGGGGTCGATTTAGTCCAACTGTGAATATCTTTGCGTAGGTCACTTCGCGCACTTTCCTAACCCGCGAGGCCTTCACACCTTGCTATACTCACCTTTGCACAACTCTAACCAGGAGTGTTATAGACATCTTTGGGCAGATCAACCCCAAACTTATATGTCCATGTATTAGGGCTCATCAACCCCTAAAATAGTTGTTTCATACCCTAAAGGAACATAGTCATCTGAATACATTCTTCCCCAAAAAGTTCCATCTGAGAAACCATCCAGAAATTTCCTACATTGAACCATACTGACTGCTCCATTGGTAGAGTATGATGCATACTGAGTGGAACACTGCTAGGGTGTGATGCATAGTATTTAGGCCTTCTATAGGGTGCAATGGGTGAGGATGGACAAATTTCTGGGATAGTTCGTTAGTTGGTTGCTCATGCAATCTTCTATAAACTTCTCCTGTGCCACTTGCCTCTCTGAATTCGCCCAAGGATGAACAAGGGAACTAGGAAACCATCTCCAATTCCTTATTTTGTGGAACCAATTGTAACAAGTGGAATGACACTAATCAAACCCCATGGATGACTCACACCCTTGTAAAAATCTATAAATTGATCTCCCATCCAAGAGATTAGAAGGCTGGAATATTGTTAATTGCAAGGAAGTGATGATAGTTTGTCATTGAGGAGAGAGCATTGTATTCTTGTTGGTGTGATCTTGCTATTTTATGAGGTGAAGAAGGATTGAAGCTGGGAGGATGGCATTGGATCAGATAACTAGGTTGTAATTCTCCTTTCTATTAATAAAGATCTTCAAGTTTTCTCCCATATGATTGTGCAATTGTGAATGTTATCGTTTGTAAATTATATATCTCATTATGTAATGTTTATGTTGTAATAGATCATGATGCTCTGATAGTTCTTTGTTGTTGTACTTGTGCAGGTACTCCCCAAGTGTGTTAAGTATGGGGATTAGTTGCAGGATCTGCCAAACGAGAGAGAGATCAAGCAAGGGATTAAGCAGAAGTTTCAAGTTGGTTCCATTATCTTTCTCTTATCTCTTACACATAGGAAACATCATTGAATTTCTTTAAACTATTGTTTCTGTTAGCCTCCTGCTGTAGTAGGTTACTCATATTTCATGATTGACATTTTTACAGGCCAAATATGTCATACTTTGCATGCTGCAATGCTCCATATTTTCTAAACAGTCACCAAGGAAAGAGTGCTACTCAAAGTTCATCTACTGCATTCCAATTTTTCATTCCAGTTTTGTAGAATTTTCAGCTAAAGGGAGGTCCAAACAGCTTAATCTTGGTCTCTCAGGTTTCAATTTCCTGTTTTAGAATATAGAGAATGAAAATATGTCCAAACAGCTTAATCTTGGCAGATTCTTAGATAGGTAGAGAATCAAAGGAGCCCAACTGCTTAACCTGGGCCCTTGGAAGAAATAAGGGTAGTTTGTAGATAGGAAGGCATAAAAAGAAAAAATTGAAATGCTGGGTCTGCAAGTCTAAGTGCACCCAAACTAAAAGGCAAAAAAATGTTAGGTAAGTAGGCTGGGTAAGTAGTTTTTGAGGTTGCAGAATCTTGATGTCTGTTCATTGCCATGTTTTAAAGTATCATCTCTACTCAGGTCACAGTCATCAAGCAGTTTTCATATGAAGGAGCTCAAATCAGGCATAACTAACTTCCCTTTCTTCCTCTTCCCCAATGATTAACTAATTTCCCCAAAAAGAGGTTAAGATCTGCTTGATATCTCTTAGTTTCATCATTTTCCATGTCATTAGCCTGGGTGAAGATCTGCTTCACTCAAAGAGGATCCATACTTTCTCTATAAGGTTTTATCTCCCCTTTGAAGCCTAAGATCTCTGCAACTTAGCGCTTTCTTGTCATCTCCATATTAACTACTGACATTATTATTTAACTCCCTATATTTTCCCCATCCCCCTACTAAAACTATGTAGATAATCCCCTATGTAAATATCCCCTCCCCCTGGTTGAAATATAACCATAAGTACTTCTCTGGGAATTACTAAGTCACCTGAAATTTAGTAAGAACCCTCCTTATACATAAATTTCCATTCCCAGGTGTTTGGACCCCTTCCAAAACACTAAGAAAACCCTTCCCAAATGCAAAAAACCCCCTCCACGCATTTTTCCTTGCAAATTATTAACGTTTGTTTAATAAATTTCCACCGCCAAAACACATTCAACCCATTTTCTATAGTTCAAAACCCACAACGCCGCGAAAAATTAAACCTTTAATGTGCACACTCCTTTTTTAAAAATCTGCACATCTCCCCATTTTGTCCACCGTCAGATCGGCCCCCCCAGATCCGATGGCCCTTGTTCACATCGGGCACCCTATTGTGGTGGTATGTTACCACCCGATGTCCAACGGTTTTACTATCGTACACCGGGATAGGTGGCGGCCTCCCATTGCATCGGGCCGCCCCTGACAGAAACCACCTCCGTACCAAAGGCGGTCCGATGCACAAGCAAAACTTCCCTCCCCTCACGTAACAGGAGTGCCACCTCACCTTGCCACGTCGCCTCCTCATCACCTCACACATCCTGCGCCCGGCCCACGTCACCCTGCCACGTGTCTCTGCCACGTCACCTCATCATACTACCACATCACCTTGATGACGTCAGCATGCTGATGTCATATCCATACCAGAGGACCCCACTACTGACGTCATCCGCTGTACAACTGACGTCATGCTAACGTCAGCAGCCAAAAAATGGAAATTTGCGTAAGCGCGAAAGTCGAGCTTCGGAGCTCCGGAATGAGAAACGGAGGTAGTTTTCGATGTGCGATTAGCACGAAGCGCTAATCGCGCATCGCTACGGGAAATAGGCCATATTGGGGAATCTTTAGGGAATCTTTTGATTCCTTGGCCCTTTTTGCGTTGAAAAGGCCCGAAATTGCCCGATTTTGCCAAATTAAACGGATTTGAAGACAGAGAGAGACTAGAGACAGAGATTAAAGAGTATCAGATCAAATATGCAGACAAAAAGCACATCAAAGAGTATCAGGAAGTGGCGAATACCATCAATGTAGCGGCAAAGTGTATCAGAGGGGATTTTCTCAGGGCTCGAGGCAAATCCAACATTAAAACGAAAGCTCTGAAAGTCAAGAAGCAATTGAAGACGCATTAAAGGCTCACCAGCACAAATGATTACACATTAAGCTCACAGAAGGTCAGTGGACCAGAACTCAATGCACAGTTATGACAGAACCACTGTACCAAGTCACACAGGACACCTCATCAACTCAACTTGATTCAGTTGCATCTAGCGCAACCCAAAGGACTTACTTGCATTTAATTCCAACAGTAATTAGGTTTTTAGAAAAAGCTTTTCCGGCAGACCTGTTTAGGTCAATTGTAATAAATGACTTCAGATATTTTGCTTATATATACCACCCTAAAAAATGGAGTAGGGGTTGGTTGGTTGGTTGATCAGTAGTTTAATCTTTGTTATTCTAATCTTTCTCTCAAGCAGAGACTCGCACTGTAACTGTGATGCTTTCTATAATCAGAGACTGCTGAAAGCATGGATTCTGAAACTGTCTGCTGTGTTTAATTGGCCGAGGAGTGATTGTGGAATTCTTGTGCTTCGACATGGTTCAATAAGTGTTTCTTAACTCTATTAGTTTTATTCATGTTTTTTTTATCAGAAATCCGCCCTCTAAATTGCAGAAAATAAGAATAGCTTAGGATTTGCTTAACTGCACCTTAGGCTCAATTTCCGCCATTTTTCATGTTTTCATCAGAAATAGTTATGAACATGCATACTTAAATGATCTTGTTTACGCTGTTTCTTTCACATATGAATGACAGTTTAGGAATTGTTAACTGCTCCTAGATAAAATTTCGTTCACTTCCCCTCCCTGTCAGTTTGATGAAAGATTCTTAATTTCCTTTCATCCCTGACCATCATTCCATCCTTTTAGCAAATTGATAATTGTTTCATATGTGGCTATCCCATTCCACAATCCTCTTGTGACCAAGAAAACACAACAGTGACCCTTAATCCATGACTCCATGCCCAATGGTTTGAAACTTATCACACCTTACCTTGCCTCTCTGCTTGGAATTTGCTACCTGGAATACATCTTCCATCCAAACAAAAAATCAAAACCCCTGAACCCGACAACTAGCCTAAAATCATCATCAACAAAGTTAAATCATTAAGAGAGAGCCCTCTCTGATTGCAGGTGGGCTAGAACCTATAATCCAAACATTGGTTTGTGGTTACCTCGGCCGTATCCCTACAGGAGCTTAGGGACAACCTGAGTGATAACACCCACCAATAAAGAAGCACTGGTCCTGTATACTCCATCTATCAACCAGCCACTGTAAAAAGTCCACCTGGGCCCTCATGCCAGGTATGGCCTAGAATTTGTATAAGCCACATGCCTTCAATGCATCAATCGAAGGTTGATGATTCATCGTGGCGAGGTCCACATCCTCATGCTCCCGTCCTCGCCAATCAAGCATGATGTTTATCCTACATTCAAGTAAAAAGGCGAATTAGAATGCATAAAATTGATTTCTTTGGGTAATTTTTGAGTTAGTTAGGTTTCTACAAACCTTTGTGCGGGGTACGCACCCCCTTGTTAGGGACAGTGTGTGAGGTCTGCACCTTGCCTTCACGGTAGGTGCGTATCCCCGACTTTTTTCCCATTGCGAAAAATTCGGGGTACACGGGTCCCCTGTGGTAAACCCGCGAACCCCCGCGCGTGGTTTTTGAAACCTAAAAACCTCCTAAAAATAAAAATCAACCCCTAAAAAACAATTTCAAATGGATAGAAATAAAGAGTAGGATGATGTGGATTACCTGGAGGAGACGACGTTCGATTCCGATGGATGGATTTTCTGCAATCTTCACGGGAAGTTTCTGGTCAAAAGCCCTTTTTTCTCACCCAAATCTCAAACGATAAAAATGAATGGTAAAAAGTCCTTTTTATAAGTTTTTTGAGTAAATAAATCCTAAATTTGTTTATGTTTCACTTTAAAAAGGTGTTTTTTGCGACATTTTTACCCATTTTTAAACAGGTATGAATAATGTTTGAGTTTTTCTTCAGGATAACGGATTTTTCAGGCAAAATTGGTCATTTTCAACGAAAAAACATTAGAGTCACCTTTAAGCTCTTTTCTGACTCCTAAAACATGAAAAGATTGCTGAGTTTTTCTTCTTAAGGTCGTTAAAACGAAACTAAAAAGACGGTCCTCTTACAACCCTTTTCTGACCGTAAAAACAGAAAAAGATTGAGGGGTTTTTGTCGTTTCAAATTCGATATTGGCCATAAAACGACGTGTCGTTGATCGCTTTTTTACTTTTTTGGATCAGAGGCATTAATTACGAAAAGTACTCCTTGGTCGTAAAAGATCAAGCGGTTCTCTCAAGTATTATTTTATACATTTTCGGGCTTGGGAGACACAAATTTACGAAAAGGTCAACCTTGGAGTCTTCTTGATTTTTTTCAGACTCTCTAAAATTGAAGAAAGCCAAGTTTCTTCTATACTGGACTCGTTAAATTTCGATAGTAAAGGACCTGTTCAATTACAAACAGGAACGGACCACTCCTTCTTAGGGTTCGAATTTAAAGTAAGTTGGACTCATCCGAAGGATGAGCTTATAATCAAGCACATGTTATCCTCCTTAAGTTTGTTAAAAATAAAGAGGTACTTGCCAAAAATGGTGGGGGAAAAGAGAGAAAAATGAGCCTGTTTGTCATACTTTGTAACCACTCTTGAACACAACACTTTCATTCACTTGGTTTGGGAATTCCTTTGCCTAACAGTTGATCGAACCACATTGAAAGTCTTCAGCCGGTTTCTGGGTATTAAGTTTGGGTCAATCATCACCAAACCATCTGTTGTGTCGTTATGTGTTCAAGAGGTCAGTGCAAATAAGCCATTCATCTGTAAAATATCTGTCATCCATCTTGACCATCCCTGAGTCAGTCCTTGCAACTAAATTTCTTCAAACTTGATCTATGATTTCGTGTTGTGGGCTTGCCTATGACATATCGTTTTCTATCGACTTCAGCTCTTTATCTAGAAAGATGATATAGAAATCACCAGTACCATGGGATCTACATGCCTCAATGGCAGGTTTCTCGCCTTCGACAATAGGTTGCATCATTGACCTTCGATCGAAGTATTCCGTGACATGTTCGACATTGACACATCTAATCACATCACATGGACTGTACTGAGTACTTTGAGAGCCATTGTCACTATTGGTGGTTTCTCTCACACTTGTTAACAGTTTACATCATCGACTGGTAATCAAGTGGTTTCTACCATGTTCCACTTCGACACATTCATTCGCATGGATAGAATCGTACTATTTCGAGAAGTAGAAATGAAGACCCTAGATCTAGTTTCCACCATCCAGGTTGCGAGGAATTTTGTATTCATTATATTGTAGACTATTCATAAACAGATGGTTGCATCCATACTGTGTCTACATGTTGTCTATATCTTGTTGATGTATTACAGGATCATTCCTATATCAGAGCATAGTTAGTTTTTTAGTTAGTTTTGATATGAGTATGGGAATGCCTACCTCAGTGATGATATGTCTCATTATAATATATATTGCATTTGAATGTTTTTTAACAGGGTTCCAACCGGGCTCTCTGCAAGATGATCCTGGAAATGATAAAAGTACTTCACTTCTTCTAAATGATAAATGAAATCCTCATCTACTACAGACTTCACACTTTAGGGGCAATCTGTTACACAAAAATATCATCACCATGACTATTTGCAGTTAGTATGGGTCTATCATCACTTATACTAGCCTCCTAAGCAAGTCTCAGACCTTAGCTCTTCATGTCAAGCTTTACAAATGAGAGAAAGACATTGAAAATCACTAAAACTCGGGTTCCGCACTTTCTCTCACTTTTGCCTACGGTCCTGCACTCTTTGTTCATATTACCTGCATATCTGCACACTCTGTTTGTAACGGGGTGGGTGCGTACCCCTGTAAAAGTCAAAAAGGCGCAAGTTTATTCTAAAAAACTCACTTTGGGTTAAAAAACTCACTTCAGTCTCTGGATCTGTTTTAGGCATAGAAGTGTCTACCGTTACACTAGGATCAGTTCTAATGTCCTCTTGTAACTACAAAACTTCTCTAAAGGCAGATGTACCATAAATGACTGGAGTAACTATAATCTCTGACGATGTTGAAACTAAAGTTCCAAATAAACCATATCAAATTCGACTCAGTTAAACTAGACTATTTTGCTCAGAATGGTTTCATTTTTGGAGTCAAAGATGGTTGAGTCGCTAGTCTTTGTGAACGACACGGTTTTGATTGAATTTCTTCCATGATTGCGGATTACTTGATCAACTCAAAATGAAGGGGAAAAATTTTATTCCAAATTAAATAAATTTTAATGATGCCTTGACATAACTTTTCTTTTTCAAATTTTAAGAGTCAAGAAAAAGCTAAAGATGACTCTAGTCGCCTTCGATTTTTAATGAGCCTGAAGTGACAAGTGCTTAGATGGACCTTTTCTTTTAAGGAGTCGAAAAGGAACAAAACTGACTACCCTAGAAATCTAGATAGAGGGATTACAAAACCAATATACACCTTGGTGATAAATTAAAGAGAAATTACCAAGGACTTATGTATGGCAATCAATCTTCCCGAATGTTGTGTTTAGTGCATTGCGATCAATAGGGCGACAAACAGGGCTTCCTATGGATAAATGATATAAGCCTATTGTGGTCTCTTGATATATACGTGATGGTACGGGGAGCACAAGTCCATGATAGCACTTGTCGTATCAACGAGGAGAATCACCCAACCTTTGATGAAAATGATAGTTACTAGTTTTTATGACGCCATAACACGCCTCGAGCCTATACCTCTAGATGTGTTGCGTTAGGTTCCAAAGCGTTGTTAGGTTTATTGAGATTTATTTTAGAGTTGATATTGTTTAAAATTTTTCCTTTTAATGGTTCACCACGTGATGTTGATTTGAAATTCCTACAAATGAAATCTACAATGATAAACAATCGTTGTTTATTTTGATCAATGAAAATCCTAACTACTAGGGAAAGAAAATTACAATTCTTTCAAACAAAGAGCAAAGAGCACACACTAGATGCACTTTCCTAAATCGTTTTTTACACGAAAGCTAAATGAAAATGCAAATGCATGTATTTGTTTTCCATTTTCCTTAATATGAAAAATTCCAAAAAGGAAAACTAAGTATAGCAAATATCTGAAATATTTCATTCAAAACGACATTTCGACAATTTCTTTTTCAAAATAGAAAGGAAGACTAAATGACACTTTTCAATTTTGAATAGAAAATTCTTTCAACAATTTGAATAACAAAAAATCAAATCAAGTACATGACACAAATTTCAATCAACTATTCAGGGAAGGAAGACGTAATGACACTTCTCTTTTTGACACAAAATGATAGCTATGACACTTTTTGAACCAAAACGATAGATCGATTCAAGCAGCTCTTCGACAAAGGATTGTAAATGATGGACAAATACATAAAAAAAAAAAAATATTCCTAATCAATGGAGGCTGGTCTATGTGATGCAAGTAGGCTTCAGTAATGAGACACTGTTCATAAGCAACAAATCAACTAAACAAAATTGAAAACAAGGACAAAACCCCAAATTTCAAGAAAGGAAATAGGCTCAGTCAGTAATCACGCCTGGGCTTCACAGAAACAAGGATTAATTGTAATTTTTAGGTTCGAGAGGTGCAACACATACCGGTTGACAATGATAGACAGTGGAATGGGCCAGGGAGTGCAATTGAAGTGGGTTTTGGCTCAAATTTGCAGCTAGTTTCAGTGAGTTAAGTTGAGCTATGATGGATAGTAAAGAGAAAAGTATAGAGGAATGATCTTGAGAGGTTATTGATCTACCAAAAGGGCATCTAGAATTCTTGTAAGTCAATTGTTTAATTCATAAACTAAACCGGAGATTGACTAAAGCAACATTCATCTACTATGAAATTGCAAAGCAAGAGAAGTTCGAAGGCTATCTAGCTAACCTCAGACTCCGTCTATAGTTTATAAAACAAACAACAACAACAAACAAACATCTATTATGTCCATAGTGGAGTCGCCATTTTGTTTCTAGGAAAACTAGTGTCTTTTCCATCGAATGGCCTTCTAGGTTTGGTAGCTACCCTAGAAACAAACAGTTTAAAGCTATTCATGATTTCTTCTATGTATGATAGATAAGAGAGAGGAAAAGGAACCAACCTGGATCGTCCACTAGACTCCTTTCTTGATCTCCCTCCCCTTGACAGAATTTCCAACTCCTCTCCATACTTATCCCACTTGAAGGGTACCTATAGAGACAAAGTAACAAAGAACCATCAAAGCATCTTGATCTAATATATCATAAGCATTTCAGAATCAGAAATACAATGAACATACAATAGCATTTACAAATAATAACATTCACAATTGCACAATTGTATGGAAGAAAACTCGAAGAACTTTATTAAATAAAAGGGAGAATTACAACCCAGCTGTCTGATCCAGCATCATCCTCCCAGCATCAAAGCCCTCTTCACCTCATGAAAAAGAAAGATCACACCAAAAATACAATGCTCCTTCTCAGATAAAAACTATCAGCACTTCCTTACAAATTACAAAATTCTAGCCTCCAGTTCTCTCAACTAAGGGATCCATTTATAGATGCGTGCAAGGTTGTGAGTCATCTCTGGGGTTTTGATTAGTGTCATTCCACTTGTTGGATTTGGTTCCACTTGGAGATTTCTTGGATATCTTACTCATCCCTGGGCGAATTCAGAGAGGCAAGTGTCATAGGAGAAGTTTCTAGAAGATTCCATGAGCATCCACTTAGCAAATTGTCTCGGACATTTGTCCATCTTCACTCATCACACCCTACAGAATGCCTCATCAGTATGCATCACACCTGGCTAGTGTAGAAGTCAGTATACATCGCACCTTGACACTGGAGCAGTCAGTATGGTCCAATTTAGGCCAATTCTAGATGGTTTTTAGGTGGAACGTTTTGGGAATGATGTAATCAGTTTACCATGATCTTTTAGGGTATGAAACAAATATTTTAGGGGTTAAATAGCCCTAGTTTATCGAGATACAAGATTGGGGTTGAAGTGCCCAAATATGTCTATGACATATCCCCTTTGGGATTTAGCAGGACACATCCTGATCCTGCTCCATCATGGGTTTTCAATCAATCATAATACAATGTCCACATCTCCATGCCGGAGGAAGGTAAACCTGACGTATATAAGTTTAAGGAAAAAATCTCATCACAGAGGCTTGGGGTTTGCATGGGGATTTCAACCGGGGTATCCGGGGAAACAGTTGATGTCTGCGGCTGATAACACTTGAATGAAGATTCAAGGAGGCATACTCACAGATCTTGTTTCACATAACTGATGGGCTCATTAGAGGTTTCAAAGTTGGTTATGATATGTTTCATACAAGGCTCACTATGTATCCTGATCTAGTTATTCCTTCTTTTGTAAGGCAGCCACAAATGAGACCAATCTATGGCGAAGTAGCCCTGAATCTCGCAAGACCAATCTCTACTGAAAAGAAGGCCATAGGCTTCTAGAATGTCCATGACAATTATGTTGATACATTGGTGCACTCAGGAATCAAAAGATAACCAAATTATGACATTATTTAATTCTCCTATAGTAGGGACTTGAGACCTGTCAAGTTGGATAATTTGGTGTCAATTTTTCGGGTTGAATATTCAGCTTCTTGCATACCAACCAGGGAATAACATTAGTTGACATGCCTGAATTGATGAGATAGTTGTGGACATTGAAATTAACATCTCAAAGGTTAAGAGGAATGGGGGAGTTGAGCCTCTCGAGTTGGTGTTTGCGGCTTTACTATAGCTTGGAGGTGAACCACAGCTGGGGGATCGACCTGCAGAGTTTCCCTTGTTTGACATAGTGGGCTTAACAGGGGTAGGGGAGAAAGTGAATTCTTTGGATATTAGCTCACGCTGAGCAATCAATTTTCACAACTCGTATAATGAGATATTATCTCGCATTTTCTTCAAGTATTCGATGATATTGTAATCCAAATCCACGGATGAACATTCTGGCATTATGTATAGTGTTGCCACGGTGGTTTTAGTGGTAACCCCTTTGGACACATTCTTCGGTGTGGAAGAGTTTCTTTTCATGATGGCTGGTGATTTGATTTGGCATAGATCATCCATTCCTCTAGGTGAGGAGGAATATGGTTGGATGGTATTGCTTGGGGGTAAGATCCTACACAAAAAATCCCTTTTCTTGTTTTCCAGGGAAGGGTCTGCTACAATGCCTTTACTCCTGAGATTGTAACTTTTGGGGGCTTTTTGGGGAGTCTCCATGATGAAGGCTTCTTGTGGAGTGCACATGTCTCCTCCACGGATGACCTCGAAAGTTAACACAACAGACGGGGAATCATCACCAAGGGGAGGATTATCCTCTCACGACTCATCAGTTTCCTCTTTTGCTTCCCTGACGGCCTAGTCTTCTAAAAATTGGGTGACAACGACGATCATATTATGGAACCATTGTGGGCTGGAATTTTAAACCAATATTCAAGGGGATCTCTCTAGTGTAGGTTCCCAACTAGAGCCTGCACTGTGTGTGCTGGAGATCACTTCCAGTATGTAGGTCCGAATACAAATAAATTTTGTAGAGCTAGCTTTGGACAGAGGTGGGATATGAACTGAATTGAATGTATGAGCTTTAATAAACACAAGAGAATAATTGACAAATATCTTGTACCATATATACCATGAATAGATAAAATGTAAACAACAAAATCTTATATAAAGTTACTGTTAGCAGGACTTTAGATAAGACTTATGTATACTAGATAAATAATGCTTAACATTTGCAAATCGGTTCACAACAATCAACCATTTATAAGAGTACATAACTGTGTAGTCAAGACAGATTATAATAATACCAAAAGAAATAGTTCACCAGCACGAGCATAGAGTTAGTACACCAAATACCATTCATACGTAGCAAAACAAAATTTGAAGCATGAAACAACATGTGAGGAGACCGCACATCAAATAGCTTTCAAGAACATTGATCCGTCAAGTGAGGAAAATACTTATGGCACAAGCACATAGAAATTTGAAGAATTCAATAGTGAAGACGTACAATCAACTCTTGTATTAATTAGAAGGACATCAATTCTCTCAAGTAATATATATATATATATATATATATATAATTATATATAATATAATATATATATATATATATATATAGTATATATATATAGCTATATATATCCAAAATAGTCCTTAGCAAAAATCCCTTACAAATGAGGCATCAGGTTACATTTATAGGATAAGAGTGACCCTTTGTCTACCCTTGACTCTTGGGGTACCTCATGACCTTTCATCTACTATATGAATCTTGGCATTCTACGTGGCCTATCACATTCACAGGGAATTATGTGCTACCGTAGTACAAAATGTCACAAAAATGACTACCATCTTAATTGACTAATCTATAGATGGCAAGTTCCAGAATCTTGAGCCTGATATTTTTTGTCAGGTAAGTGTAGAGCCTCTAACCTACACCTCATCATCTACTATTATCTACTGTTTTTCATCACCTATCTCTCTCTTTCACCTCATTTTCCATGTAAAACCGCCCAGATCATTACATTAGATGTCATTAAGCATGATCAAGTGAGCTTTGCTAATGTGTGACTGTTTTGTTTAGATTTTGACATATTTACAGGCATTCCGCAGCTCTCTGCCGATTCCGCAGCCATCTGGAGATTCCGCAGCCCTTTTTGTTGTTCTCAAGGTTCCACGTGCCATTTTTCCAAACGAGCCACATGGGTACTTAGGTATCAAGGTGCTCGAGGTTCCTGTGCCATTTGTTCAATCATCCGCGTCATCTGTGCCTCCGGTCAAACAGGGGCAAGATCCGGTCAACGAAGGCAGCTTAACGGTGATGCGTAAGTTGTTGGGTCACGTCAGCTCAAACGGTGACTTGCCCGTGTTTCGCAGGATGTGGGGGACATAATCCAACTCTGGATTCAATGCCCATGACGACCAGGACCTCCAGCTCACCCACGCAAGCTCATGACGTGTTATTCCAGTTTTAATTATGCATGACAGTTTGTTTATTTTCAGTTTTAGCAGCACGCATAGGCTATCCTTCAGATGCCTATAAATACTTGCGTCTGCGTACGCTTATGTTAACTTTTACTTGCTGTATTTTTATGAACTTGTTGTAATTTTTGAGCATTCCCAAAACTCTGTTTTTATAGTGTTGTTCTAGCACTCTTAACTGTGAATTCCTGCACATGGAGTAATAGAAGCAGTGCTGTTTTGGAGCTTTCAACACTTTGAGTCTTCTTTGGGTTATGTGAATGGAGCCCCTGTTCATACTAGCCTTGTATAGTATTTTCATGTTCAGCATTTTCTTTTCTTGATCTATGAATAGCATAATTCACTTGATTTTAATTCATTTTGGATCCTTTCTTTAAGCTGATCAGCATTGCTCTTTTGCAGGTTTTTGACACGGGATTATTAATGTGTTTATGTGTTTTCTTTGCATCTAGTGGTAGTTTCAGTTGACAGATTTAAAGTTGCTACTCCTTACTTTGTTTCATAGCTAGTTTTTAGTTTAAATTTTCAAAACTGTCTGCTAACATCTGAATGGTCTCTTACTATAAATTGTTTATCTCTTAGAGATCAGAATACTAATCACTTGCAGCTGGCTTTGGGTGCTTTCTAGACTAATCTTTAGCTACTCTCTAATCTGTCTTACACAGTACTATGTGTTAGAGGCAGAGAGTTAGAAAGAGCAAAACATTATAACTAGTCTTTAAAGTAGATTTTTCTCTTTTTTATCATTTCTTAGACTTATCTTTAGCTACTTCCTAATCGTGTCTTACACAGTACTATGTGTTAGAGGGAGAGAGTTAGGAAGAGATAAACATTATCATTGGTCTTTTAAGTGATTTTCTTACCTTTTATTTGCAGCAGCATGAATGGTGTTTAATGCCATTAGAAAGTGGTTCTTTGCTTTCAGTTCATTTTAATTCATTTCTTTCCTTCAAGTTTTCCTTTTCAGCAGTAGTTAGAAACCACTAGTCACACACCTTCACTCATCTAGAATTCACCTTACACACACCATCACTCATCTGTTTATAAATACATCACTACATCTTAGGAAGATAAATTAACCATAAACAACACCCCAAACGACAAAAAGCTTTAAGAGGTTGCTTAAGTACATATAGTACACCTTCACTTCATCAGCTTACGAGCCCCGGGTTGACAATTAATGACATCAATTTAGGAACACTAAATTGACTAAACAGTGCGCTATATGTTAAGTAGCAGGAAAACATACGACGGATAACTGTCATTTGTTGCAGATATTTGTACAAACACCATAGTAACTATTCTGCAACTTATGGAGGTCGGTAGGGCATGATGAGCACAACTACGAAAGTTATGAATTGATGATGGATAGAACTCACACCTATAGGGTTCAGGCATAAACACAACCCCCTCACCAAAGCGCAGGGATGGCGTGAACATGCTTTCAAGGGCCCAGATGATGACGAGGTAGAGGAGGACCTGGTAGAGGTTGGGAACAAATAATCTACTATAATTGTGGAGGACCATAACATTATGCCTATGATTGCACTAACCCAACGTGTCCGACATGCAAATACTGGACTTTGTTTGGTCGCAAAACGAAGGACTGTCTTATGCTGATTGCGAGGATACATGACAAGGGAGCATTACCACCTCAGCTGACTCAGAACCTGCATATGATGAGGTCTGAGCCTCATGAAGAGGATTTGAATGTGAATATAGTGCTCCAAAGTGGCATTGCCACAGGGGATGATAAAGCGAAATAGCTCAAAGACAGTGCATGGGTTTTTGAAGCTCCGATGAAGGAGGCTGAATTTGATTTGGAGCATGCACATAAAACGTTGATGGAAATAAAGAAGAGCTTCTCTAAGGGCTCCACCTCATGGAGAAAGGATAAGCCTGATCAGGAGATGGGCGCTTCTATGCTTACAACCTTTCTACAGACCTGCATGAAGTTGCTACATGATAGCAAGGTCATGAAGGGATTACAGGAGATTATAAATAGATGTGTCAGAAACACTCTAGGTTAACCACTCTTGGTTAACTACTCGTGGTATGAAATATTGGTAAGCATAAAACAAGGACAGGACGAGAGATGAGGCTGACCATGCAAATAAGAGAAAAAAAATTGGATTAGGTTATTTTAGATCTAGGGTGATACATGAACGTCCTACCAAAGTAGGTCGGTTGGAAAGTGACTATTAAAGTCACTATTCATGATTTGACAATAGAAATGCCACCAAATGGAGTAGCCAATCGACATTTAAGACGAAATTTATGGGTCAGATCCTTCAAAATTTGTCACCAATCTAGCATTAATGAACCGAATGTGGGGGGAATGGTCAGATTTTAATTCAAAATGCACTATAAATTACAGATGGATACCCAACAAAAATACTTGGCATTTTGAGAATTGATTTGTTAAGCTCTCAGGTGCACATGAACTGAGATTTCTTCGAGGCTATGATAAAAAGTTCGACATTTGTGCAGTTACTAGAGATGACACAAGCATTGTTGAATAGCATCATGTCGGCACCTGTAAAAGCTATAGATATTGAAGCAGTGACAACAGAGGAGTCGGTGCTAGAAATTGTTATGGAGGCAGAAGAAGTTGCTCAAGATTTTGCCAAAGTATTAGCAGAACTCCCCAAATCACCAAGGAAGCCAAGACCAAATCCGACCCCAACCAAGGAGAGTGTGAAGGATAAGAAGGGAAAGCAGCCTACAATACTGGTGCATCCATGATCGAGAAGAAACCCACCAAAGGACAAGCCCAACACACACGAAAAGGGTAAAGCCATCAATCTAGAGCCTAAGGAGGAAGAAATCGAAGACATCCTGATGGATGATGATGATATGGGGATAAACGTGGAGGACATTAAAGCCTAGGGTGCTGACCCTATCACTCAGTTGCTTGAGTAAGTCCCTCTACATAAGTGCAAGTCCAAGGTGCCAAAATATATCAACGAGGGCAAGGTCCCCTTACAAACCCCTCTGTTGCCGGATGAGATTGTTTTTTAAGTACCGTGCTTGGGGTGGGTTCCTCTATTAGAACTCAAAGACTGGGACTTGGCTGACCATGAGAAGTTTCCACACTTGGTGACCGAGCAGCTTATGCACCGCAACATTGACACAACCACCGGGATGACCGCATTGGAGTCGCGAAGGTGGCTCAACTGAGTAGATAAGGTAGGTCTGATCAACATGCTATGGGTGCCACACTACCACCACAATAGTGCTACCTGATGGATCATTAACCATGGAGAATGAAGCTGACAAGCCCACTATGAGTTCCCTCAAGCAAGTAGGGTTGAATTTGGCAACACTCCCTGGAGAGGCACTCCACCTATTGTAGGATGAAGTAATTATGAATTTGAGGGCTTGTGAGGACTACACTCTATAGGTGATTAGTGAGCAATGGATTAACAATGAGAAGATGGTCCTACAATGAGACTCTGGCATTACCGTCATGACCAAGGTGACTGGCCATTCCAAGGAAGAACCAGTTAAGGTGCGCTTCTGAAGATGGCTACACGGGTGTGCGATGCTCATACAAAAATGGTGAGGGTTCAGTTAGAGTTGAACCTGCAGATCACCAAATTACAGTTGAGGGCCTAGCCTTCAACTCCGCTAGAAATAAAGGAGCATCATGCAACCACTGTCACAGAGGCAATAATGGCAGTTGATAGTGGAGTAGTAGACTGCACATAACTCTTTGAATAGTCGTTCGAGGACCTGACGAACTTGCAGGAGTAACCTAAGGTACAACGACTAGAGTTAGAAGAACGTGAGCTACAATAGCATTATGATGAGGTTAAAGGCACAACGCGAAACGTTGCACTCACACAGAGATTGGTAAAGCTACAAGAGGCCAAGCAGGTGAAAGAGCAGGTAGATTTAGTGCAGCACAAGGAGGCGGTGTTGAAGGTGTGATTGAAGCCTTAGCTGGATGAGGCATACATGGTCACAAACTCTATTGAAGGAAAGGTTGTGACACTATGAAAAACTCAGAAAAATATTCAAGACAACAATTCAAGAGTAGTGACAGAGCAGATGGTTTAAGACACAAAGCAGGCAACCGCACAATGCATTGTCAAGGTTGCAGTCATATAGGTCGAGCTGGGAGGTCTTCATGCTAAGATCTCCGCACCCGTAGAGTGACTCGAGGGCGAGTCATGATGTTTATGTTGGGGGCCTATTGGAAACGGGATCCCTCAACGAAAATTTTGGGGCTAAAAGGCCATGTTTTGGGTCAAGTTTTGTAATAAACTTGTAAAGTCTTCGCATTTTGTGGTCTTAGAGCGCAAGGGTGTCATGAGTCATAAAGGGTTGTCTGCCCTTATCTTGTAAAGTGCAAAGTCAGCTGTAAGGATTCACCCATGGTCCACAGACCATGGGATTGTGTAAAAAGAGCTAAGTAAGTAAGCTCTAAGAGGTGATAAGTTTAAAAAGTCTTAAGCGATAAGGAGGAAGTCTATATAGAAGTCTAGGTTTCAGGTCGTAGCGTAGGTAGAGGCTCTAGAGCTGAGTGCGTAGAACACTACAACTATGTGCACAGGGGAGATAGAGTCTGTAATAGTCTGAAGATATCAATAAAGAGAAGTATTCAACAAATTACGTGTCTTTTTTTACTGTTAATTTATCTGGTTATATTGTGTTTTGGGTTTAATAAACAAATGTTCATGTGATGTGTGAATGTATGCGACTATCTTAATTAAGCGAATGTAAGTAATAATATTTGTTTACATGGTGCTAACTGTGATTGTTTAGTAAGATAAATAAAACACTTAAGGTAACTTGGGAACTCGTACAATACGTTGTCATAGCAACGTGAAAGTACTCGATGTGTAGGTTAGGGTCGCACAAAGGCTAATCGTACTCCTTCACAGAATAAAGGGCTAGAATTGAGTGTGAAATATGGTGTATGTAGACATAACAACAGTCAAGCCAACAGGATATGTAGGCTAAGACGCAACACCTGGGGATGCAGATCAGCAGACATCATTGTCAGGACAAGGTCCAGAGGATACTGCGTCGCTTGCTGATTTGCATCGTGGGTTTGATGTACTCTTGACCCGGGTTTCATATCACAAGTGGCATGACTTAGAGGATCGATACATAGATATGTGTACTAGTCTTCCCTCGGAGTGGTGAGGGTTCATGCAGTGCGTGTCGATGGCAAGTCATGTAGTACGTGATCTACGTGCAGGAGGAGGAGAGCCTTAGGCGCGAGATCCACTAGATAGTGACTAGATGCAAGGACATGTAGGTCCCTTTGATTTTGATTTTTGCAAGACGTTATAGGAATTTCGGATGTGTCTAGAGCTATGGCTCCAAACACTTTTATGATACATAATATGACTATTCACTTTATATGACGATGATGGTTTTCCATTTTTTTTGTTTATGGTTGTGTTCTATGGTATACATGTCATAAATTTCAATCTAGAATGTGGTTGTAATGGTATCCACATAATGGTTTTGGGCTCTAGGAACATGACTGGAAGTAATGGTTTCAAATTCATGTACCAATAGCTTCACTCATAGATAGTTTCTAAATAGGACTTGGTTATGCACAAGATACACACCATTAAATTGCATGACAAGTAGCAAGGAACATAAACAGACACGAAGATGAAGGACACAATGAGCGAGGGCATTGACTAACAAACCTATCACTGCATCATATTTGACCTGATTATTGGTGGAAAATCCAATGCACACACCATTTGACAAGACTAACATATGCAAGGGGGTAAAAATGGCTCATGCTGCCAAGGCTAGATTCTGGGAGATGTGACTCACACCATTGCCATGGCCGATATGCAGTGCGGATGATGGATCCATATGAAAGGTGCAAAAGACAATGGATGAGATGATTCAATCTACCTAAATTTATGGCAGAAACAAAAACACACAAATCAAGGGGATGTGTTGTGAGAACCATTTCTAAATGTAGAGTGCATTGGGAGAATTAGGAAGGAGATGGCCTTCGAAATATTTGTGAAGGAATGCCCCCTTACTCAAGGGTAGGATTAATTAGGGGTAGACATAGCTTCCATAGTGTCCTCATCAGGCTGGGAGATAGGCAGACGGGAGGAAGAATGACTATTTGATGCGGCGACATTACCTACTGCATCAACCTGAGGAATAAGGTTCACATACAGATCATCTTGAATGGAAGATGATGGACTGGTAGATGGAGGGGAGGGTCTACTAATGTTGAGACCTCAGATTCTATCGAAAAACGCTTGATAGAGGTGCGTGTAGCAACCTCAGGAAGGTTTGTGGGTGAGGAACTCAAGGATGACGAGAAGTAAAGAATGGGGCGTATGGTGTCCTTCTTCTCCACATCGGGGGGAGGGATCACAACTTAAGGGCCAAAGTTTGCCTCTTCTGGTTGACTGATGGTACCAGAATCCATAGGTAGAGGAGTAGAGGTTCCACTACGAGTGGCCTCGTAGTCGCGAATTTCCCTAAGGAAATCATGAAACTCATCGAGACGAGGGAAACAATGGGAATAGTGACCATGAATATCACAAAGGGCACTAGGGTGGTTTGTGCAAAGTGCTTTGAGTTTCTTAGGTGGGACCAATATGTTAACATGGAATTCTGGAATATTCGACTCAGGGAATGCTTCATGAACTAATGGTTTAAGTTGAGGAAGTTGAGAAAAATTGTTGGTGGTGTGCCCAACGACATCACACAAAGTGCATGGGGTGTCGTTTTTGTGGCCTTAGGGATTGGAGGAAGTTGGGAAGCCTTTTCCTTTGAATCTTTCCTTTTAGCTTTGCCCCCTTGACTAGATGCTTTCATAATAGGAACAAGTTCCTGTTGAGGTTATGATGGAACTGAAGCAGCGGTACGGGTCATGGGGACTGATTGAACTGGAGTCAAAGCGTGATACGATTTTACAGAGTGTTTGCAGGGAGATCGATGTACTATATTGGGATCTCGAGAGTCATGTTAGGAAGGACCAGTGAATCCATGATAGGTAAAAAAAAAAAATCTCATAGGGAGGAATAAGAAAGGTATCTGGCTGACAGGATAATGTCTTGGTGGAATAGCTCCTGGATGGTTAATTCTTGGAGGAATAGTTCTTGGAGGGAACATAGGAGAGGCACACATGAATGGAGGAGGTCCTGGGGGAGTGGGTCCAGAGGTTTCAACTGGAAGAGCGATAACCAGATGCGGAGGAGCTCACTATTAATGAGGTGTACCAGACTGCTTAAGGGCAGCCCGTGATGATTGTAATATGCAAACACTCATGGAAGTAGGTTTAGAAATGAGACGGGGAGGATCAAGGAAGGCACCAAATAATGAGGAATTATTATAGACTTTGGGAAGGAGACTAGTGCAAGGAGTTGAATACTGGTTGTCGAACATCAACGAGATGACACTCGGGGAAGGTCACAAATGCTGGCTCGTAGTAAGTCAACAAATCAATGGTAACATTCTTCCCTTCATGGGGGAAGCACATCTTGTAGAACATTGTAGACATGAAAACTAACATGGGATATGTGTAACTACAACCTAAGAGGATGTTGTAATCCAAAGGGGCATCAATAACTTCAATATCTCAATGGACAGTGTTACCCACAAGGGTCACTGGACAATTACGATACATGAGAAGGGGCTAGTAGGAGTGTCCATCCCACGCACGTAGGGTGATGGTGGAGGGGGACAACTCAGGTGAATTGAGTTGATTCTAGGTAGCAATGAACATCACATAGGTGGATGTGTCTTCGTCAATAGTTCATTCGGAGATGATGGGATTACGAACTCTAACTGGTATCTGGAAAGCAACAGATGAAGGTAATGGGGGGTGATCTGATGTATCAACCAGGAAGACAATAAAACGATTTTGGAAGGATAAACTACACCAAAGGCAGTTATTATAGCCTTCTTTTGGGAAGGGAAAGACTTAAGGACTTCTAGTGTCAACATGGAAATAGGTGATTGCACCAAGTCATCTGTTATATTGTTTGGATGGGCAAGTTTGTTAGAAGCCGCATTACGATGTAATTTTCCCTTTGGGATCTTGGGAATGGCCTCAAATTTGGGTTAAGGGATTTGTAAAGGACCATTCAATGTTGTAAGAGGCTCAACAAAAACTTTGGTTTTGGACTCGGAAATTGATGAAGTGTAGGGCTTGTCATATAGATGTGACAGAGTTTGTAGGTTGATATTGGAGGAGTTAACCTCATCAAAGTTCCTCATCAGGATTTGGTAGTCGCTGGGACCACAAGGTTGGGGCAGGTGGGCTACTTAACCTGGATGGGGTTGAGCAATAATAAATCCTTGCTAAGGGAAAGGATTTATGAGCATGGCTGGTTGAGATGGTGCAGGATTCTGAGGTAATTGTTGACCTCGATAAGCTGCTTGAGCTTCCCACATTTGGCGCATCTAGTTTAAAATAATACACTCATGTGTATAGTGGCCATGTACACCAAAACATGAACAAAGCTTGTTTGTATGAATAACCTTTTTTTGCTTGGGCTGGCCACCCTGTTGCTGGTTGTTGATGTTAAGCTAGTTCCCATGAGGTTCACTAGGTTGGTTACCTTGGTTACCCTAGTTACCCTTATTACCTTTCCGATCATGACTCACCCTCAAGTCATTTAGCTGGCATTACCATCTTGCTGCAAAAATCTCTAAGCTCCACCTGGATTATTGCGATGGCACTCTGAGTTGTTTCCTACTTTACTTCCTCAACTAAGCTTTTTGTAGCTAGTCGTTCTGCTGCAAACCCCATTGTCCAATGTGTCTGCTACAAGCCTTTAGTCTTATCCTAGATGGTTGTCATGACTTGATAAGCCTCTTCCAACCATGGTTGCAACCTGGCCTTTAGCAAGGCCTCCTTCTTATGTTGTTCCTCTACCTATGCTAGGAGCTACTTTCCCTCGTGTAATTTCTCTAGCCACTGCGTTGGTGCTATGGAGCACGTCATTTCCCTAACTTCATTGTACTGTCGTTGCAGCTTCGTGACCTCTGTATTCAATGTCTGTAGATTTGGATCCTCTTGTAAATTGGTCACCAACCCCATTGCTTTCTAAAAAAATAATTGTGGCATCCAGGGTGGCCATTACTTCCTTTATCATGGCTCCACGTTGCTCCTGGAACTCAAGTGGAGTCATGCACTACAACATTAATTGCAGCTTTGTGATATTCATGTCAAGCTCAAGCTGAACTCGACCAACATCTTCTTTAGCTTCGTGCACCCTAGAGACTAGTTTTCAGAGCTTTGCTTTTGGTTGTGCATCCTCTAAGATGTGAGTTTCAGGAACTCACTTGCATGCCTCCTCGACTATTGATTGCAATCGTGAACTATGCGCCTATAGAATCTCCTTCTCCTTCAAAGCCTGCATTTTTCAGTGAACAATTGTTGACTATTGACTTTTATTTCACTGACAACACTGAGTGCTCATTGTTCCATGATTCAAAGCTCTTCCACGACTCCCTATAGTAATGCATGAAGTGATTCAAATGATATCACAGCAATGTCCAAGACCATTTTTTTGATCTTGTCAAGGAGGGCACATTGTTCCTCGGTGTTGGCATGGATTGAACCTTTAGAAAGGGGAAGACTCTCACATCCTGTGGCTAGGCCATCTTCACAACTGTACTTTTACCCCGTCCCACACTGCCTTGTGCGCTACTCACCTTCTTGACACCTTCTTCGATCCTGATTTCTTGGAGTTAGAACTCTTGGAGATCCTTATGAACTCCTCCCAAAGACTTCATGCACTGTTGTTCAAATTACCACATTTCTTCAGTTGCGATGTCTTTGACTTTGTCACCGATCTCATCAACATCGCTTTCTGTTAACACCATGGGATCCACCTGTGCTTTCTCATCTTTCTGCTTTTTTCGCAATCCCCCTTGCTACGCCAGTTCACACCTTTTAAAAATTAAGGGGGAGCGCTACCCTTCCTTGCCTCCTCTCCCTTGTCCTATAAGCTCTTTTGTCTCTGTTTTCAGTGAAGGTGACTTGTCACCTTTCTAGGACTCAACTACTCATGTTCTGCCTACTCCTTGGTTGCATGTTCTTTTTCAACATGAGCCTTCTCGGCGGCATCCTTCTTTTTCTACGTGGCTAGGTTCTGTGCAGCCTACTTAGTTGCCTCCTTCCTTTTCTTCGCAGCAAAACTATCCATACCTATGCTTGGTCTAGCAACTAGATTTGAAGGCGTGCACCACTCTATGGGCCATCTTGCTACCACCTCTTGTACATTCATTTCTATTACCAAATATGTCAAGGCGTTCCACTTATGCACTAGATCCTTCCATGCCTCGATATACACCCTAAGGAATTCAGTCTTGAGTGTCATGTAGGATGACAACTGTGTCAACAAGGTTGGGGACAACCTTGGACACTAGTTAATGGGAATGTGGAGACTTGATTCCATAATGAACCAAAATATTTTCCTTTCTATTGCACTGCTTATGGCAATCCTTCCTCAAGAGGAGTGAATTGGCTTACCTCCAAAAATTCCCAGTTAACAAGTACGATCTACAGCAACAACCAAGCATAGAGGAACGACTTGGTTTCATCTTGGGCCTCTTAGTAGTTCACTAGGAACTCTTGATAGAGGTATCTATACCAATTAAACTACACACCCTTTGCACACTATGTAGCTAGGGACACTATGGGCACCAAAACTTCATCCATGTGACATTTTCTCATCACCTTCCCTACAAAAATTTGGATGGCTAGTTAGACTACTAGGTCTATTATAGATATGATAGAATACTCTCGTGACTTCTTCATTAGGCTGTAATCTCTCTTCATTATTTTACCAAGGTCCTTCTCCCTAACTTTTGCACCAAATCATTTGTCGAGTTTAGGACTTCATATGGTAGGTGCATGATTCTATGAATCAACATGATTGTGATGGGTACAGGCCTTCCTGGCCATATGCACCCATCGTGAACCAAAGTGAGCATCTAGCGCACACATATTATGTTAATGGAGGTGCAGTGTTATTATGGAACCCATAGCAGGTTGAGAAACTGTCATTTCTCGACACCGTTGATGAATTCATCCGTTTCTAGCACTATAACACTTATCTCTTCATAATAAACTCTCCTCATATATTTTTCCATAGCCAAGTGTGGGAACCTAGCGTGATCCACGGGATCTCAATCCTCCATTTTCAATAGTGGGATCAACATGAGCCAAGGACCTTCAAATGAGACATGCTTAGGTAGCAGGGGCATGGAAATGGTGAATTTCTCTTAGTCTAGTTCCTTTGTGATCTTCGTGTTTCCCTTCCATGGAGGGATATACTCAGGGATCCTTTTTATGGGTTTTACTCCTTCAGCGTCAATGTATTTTTTTCCCTTGCCTTCTTCTGCCTCCAGTTACACTACCTTTTTCTTATCTTTCGTTGGCTGCTTATCTTTGTTTTGTGCTTTTGTGGTGGTATGCTTCCTTGGGGAAGCATGTATCTGCACCGAATTTTTCTTCTTTTCCTTTTCTGCAGGTTGCTTGTTTTTTGTGGTAGGTTTTTTGTCTTTTATCATCGTTTGTTTTGGCCTTGGTGATCTCGGCGTCGTGGGAACTACAAAAGTAGATTCTACACTAGATACTTCTGGTCCTCAAGCAATGGATACAACTGCTTCTAAACATAGGGCTTTTGGGGGGTTGGTGGTAGTCATCCTTTCAATAGACAACTCATGGGCTCCAAGAGAAATTTTTGTGTATGCCAGAATTCCTCCCAAAAATCTCAGCATGCATAATTTATAGGGGGGTTTGAATTCATATCCTATCGTTCCCCACAAATTTTGATAATAAATGCTATTTTGGTGGCCGATCTTCAAATATTTTTTCCTTAAAGGCCACGAGCCCGCTCCTCTTAACTGTCTTCTAGCTATGAAGTCATGAATAGTGACTTCAACAGTCACTTTTCTATTTTTTTGTGTGACACCTCCCTCCATGGTGCAACTTCCTACACGTAGATTCCCAGGTTTCAACTTCACTATTTTCAGCACAGCTCACCTGCTGCATCGTCCTCCAAACCTCACAGTGTAGTTTATAGTCCCATGATCCCTTATAACTGCCTGGAGCACTAAGACTATCTTGCTGCCATATAATCATTATGCAGGATCCCCTATATACAACATCAATCATCTCCCATTCACTCTTCTCGGAAAAGGTTCTCCATTTAGCTTCGTAAGTTGAATTTCACCTCCATATGTAATTTCTTTGATGATATATCGCCCTAGCCAATGCATCTAAAATTTTCCTATAAATTTAGTGAATTTACTATCTTATCACAGGACAAGATCATTTACCTTGAATGTGCGAAGCTTTATGTGGCAATCGTGCCATGCTTTTTCATGTTCCTTTTGTACTTGTTGATGAAATCCTACCAAAAATCAATCTTCTTCAAGCTCCATCAGCTATGCGAGCCGTTCTTCCAAGGACTCAAGGTTTGTCATCCCTCCCAGAGCTTCTATGCACACACTAGGCACAATATACACCATTAACATTACAACTTCGACGCCATATACCAATATGAATGGCATTTGCCCTGTTAGATTCTTGCAAGTAGTCCTATAAGCCCATAGCACTCCAGGTATGTGCACATCCCATTCATTTCGTTGCGTGTTGAAAATATTCATCAGCACATTCTCTAGCATCTTCTTGAAGGCTTCAACAGATCCATTGGCCTATGGGTGATACGGTGTACTCCTTTGATGGTAGACCCAGAATTCTTCAGTCAACACGCTGGTCATTTCATTAAGGAAGTGTGTTCCTTTGGCACTCATCAGCACTTTTGGGTAGCCAAATCTGGTTAAGACATATTCAAACAAAAACTTTGTTGTTGTAGCCCCTGTACAACGTGAAAATTCTATCACCACAACATCTGATTTACTTTGCCTACTTATTGTTTGAAAAGTTATTTATGAAATTCCTTCAATAAAAATTAAAATAAATTTTGTTGTAGATTCACACCGTAATACAGAAAAAAAACACATATACAAGAATCAACACAATGACACATATATTTTGGAAAATAGTCCCCAGAAAAACCCAATGTGAGAAAACTTGTGTAGTAAGGGAGGCTTTTATTATTCCGCAATTCTTCAGTACAACAGGGTGCCAAACCGGCTTACCCACAAAGAGAATAATTCTCCAGCACTTCTCCTAGTCCCAATGTCAGCTTGGCTAACCTTTGCATGGCTCCCAGACAATCTATGTCAACCCCTTCTTGACTGTGTTAGTCCTAGGCTTCTCTACGTCACCCATGTAGGACCTCTAGTGACTGCGTAGTCTCTTGCTACCTCTGTGTCTGCCTAAAATTGCCTACATCTCCCACTCCTGCCTCATCGATGGTCTCCAGTGGCTGATCCCTTCTCTATATTATGTACTTACTGCCTCCTAACTGCTCACCAGACCACTAGTTCGAATTTCTTAGCTAACCCCGCTTCATAAATTAAACTGACTGGTCTCCCTCAGTGTGTGCTCCATGTGACCCTCAAGCCTCCTCTTATACTTTTCTCGTTGACAAATCAATGGCTGAGATTAAGTCCCTAATAAATGTTTAATATTAACTATGGCTTGATCCATGACTTGTGGACCCTTCTAACATATTTTTATATTAATTCACATTAATTTATTTTCCCTTAGTGTAGACTTAGGGACTCCATTAAAAATATTAATTATTTTAATATCTCCCAAACTATTTAGAAACTTCCTAAACCATTTCTAGGTATTGAATATCTCATGTGCTTTAGCCTCTCTAGCAATTTTCGTGGCTAGAGCACATCCGATGCTACCCAAAATCAACACTCCCTCTTAGTGAGGACCGTGCTCTAGTAATACTCCTCATTGAGTATCACCCTCATCGTATGGCATTGTTCCCTGTAATGATGCTAAGCATACCTACCCAACATCCTCTGGACTGTTGCATCCTGTACTACTACCAATGGCTCTTCAACTGCCACTGATGCATCTGTATGACTCCCTCTACATCTGTGTTGTTGTTGGTCCCTTCTCCCAACACCACATCCACACTTCAACTCCCTCTACATTCGTGTTGTTATCACTCCCATTTCTACTATTGAAACAGGTTCTTTACCATCCCCATCTTCTCCCTGAAGTAGTCAAACTTTGTCCTTCCAAGGGCCTTGGTGACGATGTCTACCACCTATTCTCTTGTAGGAGTGTAGCTCAACTATAGAGCTCCTCGTTGGACACAGTCCCTGAAAAAGTGACACCGAATATCAATATGCTTCAACCTATCATGAAACATTGGATTCTTAGAGAGCTTGATGCAACTATAATTATCGTACATGATCCTGGTTGCCTCCATATTCCTTCTGAATAGGTTCACAAGTAGTTTTCTAAGCCATATGTCCTCACACAAAGTTGTGCTTGTTGCCATATATTCTACCTCAGAGGAGCTCAGAGCCATGGACTTTTGTTTCCTACAACACGAGGAGGTCATTCCTGATCAATTGTTGAAACAGTACCCAGAGGTACTTTTCCGATCCATTGAACTTCTTTCCCAATATGCAATAGTAAATCCACTCAATTTGATATCCTTACTCCTGGTGTATAAGAGTCCATAATCGACTATTCCCTGTAATTACCTAAGAACATGTTTGGCTGCTACCTAGTGCACCCTCTTTGGTTCTACCATGAACTAATTGAGGGTGTTGACAATGTAGCAAATGTCTAGCCTGGTATTGACCAAATACATCAGGGACCCTATGAGCTACCTGTATAAGGTGGGAGCAATATCCTTGTCTTTTGATGCATCAATCTTCTTGTAGTTGGTGATCATTGGAGTAGTGATGGGTCTACAGTCCTCCATCCTGAATCTCTTTAGGATTTCATTACCATATCTCCCTTGCCCAAGGAAGATCTCTCCCTTTTACTCCCAAACTTCCAATCCTATGAAATAATGCATTCGTCCCAAATCCTTCATATCGAATTTTGTTGCTAGATTCTTTGTGTAGTCCCCGATGAGCCTGGATGATCCAGTAAAAAAGAGATCGTCCACATACAATACTAAGATTAGTAGCTCATTCTATATAACCAAATACTAGAGATTTAGATCTACATCACTCTTGACAAATCCCATCTTCTACAATTAGCCATCAATTCGACCATACCATGCTCTAGGTGCCTGTTTTAGCCCATACAAGGTTGTCTTCAACCTGCATACATGATACTTCTTCTCATGTGTCCCAAATCCCTCTGGTTGTTCAATGTATACCTCTTCTTCTATTACCCTGTTCAGAAAAGACGTTTTAACATCCATATGATGAATCTCCCATCCCATTTAAGCTACAAGAAATATCACGGTCCTAATAGATATATACTTGGCTACTAGGGTGAAGGTCTCCTTGTAGTCAATTCCTTCCTTTTGAGCATATCCTTAGCCACAAACCTGGCCTTGTATATCTAAAAAATTTCATTTGCAACATATTTTATCTTATAGATCCATCTTAAACCTACCACCGATCTGTCTTGAGGCCTTAACACTACCTCCCAGAGACCGTTCACCATTATGGAGTTGTACTCCTCTACCATCGTGTCTATCCAAACCTGATGTTGAGCTACCTCCTTGAAACTGGAAGGCTCCCCATCTTGAGATACTAATGCCTGATAGCTATCTAGTTGTTTTCGCTCCCACTTATTTCTTCTTGGTGCACCAATGAAGTCCTCTACATCTCATAGAATCTGTCGAAGTTCCCTGCTAGTTCTTCTTCTGCCAGTAGGTGCTTCTATTAGCTCCTCCTCCTCATCCTAAGAATCTTCCTAACCCAAAGAAGAGTTTTTTACTTCCATTAGTTGTACAGGCTTAACCAGCAACTCCTCTTTTGACTACTCCTCAGAAGGCATCTCACAAGATTTTCTAAAAGCCCTGTCCTCCATGAACTTTACATCTCGTCAAACTACTACCTTCCTACTCCCTGGAAGGCAGATTCTGTATGCCTTATTGTTCTCACTATATCCCACCAGATATCCCTTTTCCACAGTTTGATCCAGCTTCTTCCTCTTTTCCTCTGGTATGTGCCAATATGCTAAAATCCCAAATATCTTGAAATGACTGACTTCAGGTGTCTTCCCTATGAAAATTTTCTCTAGAGTAATCTTACCCAACACCCTGAGGAGTCCTATTTTGAAAATACATTGTTGTGTTGCATTCTTCTGCCCATAAGAATTTCGGCATATCTTGATCACACATCATGGCCCTAGCTGCATCTTCAATAGTCCTATTCTTTCTTTCTACTCTGGATTGTAGGGAGTTTTCCACTCTCTTCTCATTCCCTCCTTAGCACAAAAACCAATGAAATCCTTATTGACATACTTTCCACCATTATCTGAGCACAAAACTTTTACCAATGAAATCCTTATTGACATACTTTCCACCATTATCTGAGCACAAAACTTTTATTTTCTTCCTATTCAAATTCTCCACCGAATACTTGAAATTTTTGAATCAACATAAAACCTCGTCCTTGGCTTTCAAAAAATAAATCCAAGTTTTCCTTGATTGGTCATCAATGAAGGTAAGGAAATACTCGACACCACTCAAAGCTTTGATAGGCATAGGTCTACATATATTTGAGTGTATCAATCCTAGTACACTCATGGCACTATGTTTGCTCCTAGGAAATGTTGCCTTGGCATACTTTCTTGGAGCGCGTCCTCTACGTACATCATCTTGTTCCATACTCAGATGTGGAGCTCTTGTTACAGTGCTCTTGAGAATTCCCAAAGATCCATGGTGCAAATGACCTATTCTTCTGTGGCATATTTCATTCAAGTCCTTGTCTCCATGACTGCCTAGTAGTGCCATTGGTGATTCTAGTTGTAATCTATACAACTTGTGACTTTTGATCCTGATCTGCACTTTATTTTTCCAGCTTGAGTGTTTGACATATACCTTCTTCTTGATGAAGTAGAAGTCATAGCCTTGGCCTTGAAGTTGCAACATGGAAAGTAAGTTCATCCCCAATCCTGGTACATGTAGCACATTTGTACCATGGAACCATTCTCTCGATTTTGTTTGAAAAACTATGGTACCCTTCCCTACTAGAGTACACTTTGCCTTGTTCCCCATGGTGATCTAAAAGTTCATCTTCTCTTCTCGATATTCTGAGAAGCATTCCTTGATTCTCGTCATATGCCATGAGGCTCCACTGTCTATATACCACACTTATAATGATTTAGAACTAGTCATACAAGCCACTTCTTCTTCCAACCTGGAAGCCAACATAGAGAAATCGAAGTCTCTTTCTCTTGTGCAATCTTCTAAAAATATGTGTGAGTCCCATAACATGGATGCCTTTGCATCATGGTCTTGACCCATAAATGATTTTCCCTCCCTGTCTTTGATAAGTCACTATGATACATTGTGAAAATTCTATCAATGTTACTTTTCCTACGTATTCTTCAATAAGTTATTTATGAAATTCCTTCAATAAACATTACAATAAATTTTATTGCATATATCAAACTGCAATACAGAAACAAACACATGTCAAGAATCAACACATTAACATAGATATTTTTGGCAATAGTCCTCGGAAAAAAACCAATGTGGGAAAATTAGTGCAGCAAGGGAGGATTTTATTATTTAGTAATTCTTTAGTAAAACAAGGTGCCAAATTGGCTTACCCACAGAGAGAAAAATTCTCCAACATTTCTCCTAGTCCTAGCATTAGCTTGGATAACATCTACATGACTGCCAGACACTCTGTGTCAAGCCATGATTGACTGCATCAGCCCTCGGCTTCTTTGTGTCACCCACGCAGGCCCTCTAGTGACTTCGCAGTCTCCTACTGCCTCTACATCTTCCTAAAATGCCTTGCATTTGCCTCTCCTGCTTTAGTGTTGGTCTCTAGTGGCTGATCCATTCTCTCTATTATGTGATTGTTGCCTCTTGAATGCTCACCAGACCACTAGTTCGAATTTCTTAGCTAACGACGCTCCGAAAATTGAACTGACTGGTCTCCCTTAGTGTGTCCTCCAAGTGACCCTCAAGCCTCCTCTTATATTTTTCTCATTTACAAATCAACGACCAGGATTAAGTCCCTAATTAATGGGTAAGATTAACTCTCAGTTGATCCATAACATTTGGACCCTTCAAACACAGTTTATATTAATTCACATTAATATTTCATTTTCCCTAAGTTTAGACTTAGTGACTCCATTAAAAATATTAACTATTTTAATATATTGTAAACTAATTAGAATCTACCTAAACTATTTCTGGGTATTGGAGATCTCATGTGCTTTAGCCTCTCCACCAATGTTTATGGCCATAGAACATCTAATGGTACCACAAATCAACATACAGTCCTTAACTGGTTGTGCTTATGCCCATTTGGTTAGATATTCTCTCGCGGTGATGATATAGCTTGCACCAGTTTTCTTCCCTGGAGGTTGAATTGGCCCAACAGACTCAATCACCCATTTTTCAAATGGCTGTAAATATACTTGAGGTTGTAATGGAAATTCATCCCTTCATGATGGTCTGCCAGTTCTCTGACATGCATTGCCTGCCTTACAATATGCCTTGAAATCCTTGTACAATGTTGGCCACCATAGACTTGTGCGCAAAATATTTTGTGTAGTCACCTTTCATGCATAATGACCTCCCGAAACCCCTCCATGAGCTTCAACGATAATGCTATCCCTCTCAAAATTTGGCAAATATCTTCGCAATATTTCATCAGCACACATTTTATACAAATGTCCAGCAATAATTGAAAATATGTCACACACACTACCAGTTCCTTCTTTTACTGACTTGTATACCCTTCCAGTGTCATCCCTGTAGTCAAAATGTGAATAATATCTACAAAATGATTATCTGATACGTGAACCGCAAAGAGTTGTGCATATGGAAACCCTTCCTCTTGATTATTGTGCTCCTCTCCTATTTCGATCTACGACAGATGGTTAGGTCCCTCATTTAACCTTCCTGGATTCACAATTACTTGAAAGTCATAATCCTAGAATAGTAGCAACCATCTGTAGATCTTCCACCACAACACAGGCTTATTGACTAGGTATTTCAAGGCAGAATGATCTATGTACATTTTGAAATGTCTGCCTAATAGATAGTGCTTGAACTTCTACAATGCATACACCAAAGCCAATCCTTCGCACTTAGTGGTTGAATAATTATTCTTAGCCTTCAATAATTTCTTACTCATGAAGGCTATAGGACAATCCATTTCTCTTTCCTCAGCCTATGTTAGCACTACACCCAATGCAATGCAAGAGGCACCCATATGTACGTGAAATTCCTTTTTCCAATTAGGGAATACCAAGATCGGCTAGGTGACCATCTTTTATTTTAATACATCTAAGCCGCACCGAAATTCTTCATCCCAATAGAATCTGATGTCCTTTATCAGAAATTTCTCCATGGGCGCAGTAATTTGAGCATATTCTTTGATAATTTTTTGGTAATATCCTGTATGTCCTAGTGTCATGTGCAACTGCTTAACGCTCCTTGGGCCCTCCAAATTCACAATTGCTCTAATCTTTGCAGGGTCCACCATCAGCCCTTGCCTGCACACCATGTGACCTAGTAGGATTCCAAAGGGAACAATGAAGATTCATTTCTTCAAATTAAATGCTATCTAGTATCTATGATACATATCCAACATCAAGCACAGACTTTCTACATGGTTCTTTACTAATCCAAACATTCTCTAGTCATCAAAGTATACTTCTAGGAACTTATGAATGACCTCCTTGAATGTTGCGATGACTACATGAGAAAATATTGCAAGTGTATTCTTGAGTCCTAATGGCATCATAGTGTATTGAAAACAACCCCATCTATCGTGAAGGTCATTTTTCTCCTATCCTCAGGCACGATCTTAATATGATGGTACCTTGAAATCCTATCAATGAATGACTAGGCCTCCTGCCCTCTAATGTTTTCCAATACTTCATCAGTAAATGGCATCGAGAATGGATCATGGAAACATGCATCATTAAGCTTCTGCAAATCTACACAAATCCTTATCTCTCCCTTCTTCTTCTTCTCTTGAACCACCATCGGGACAACCCAATCAGTTTCCTGAACCGATTCTATGATGCCTACTTCCAACATCTTATCCAACTCTAGCCAAACCTTTTCCTTGTATTTAATATTAAGGCGATACAACCTCTTTTTAATAGGCTTCGCGTCCAGCTTCAGAATGATCTTCATAACACCCAAATTGCCAATTATGCCCTTCAAATGTAAAAACTTTGTAGGGAATAGATCCTGGTATTCATGGAGTAACTCATCAACGTTTTCCACACTAGCAACGTCTTAACAATCTCCAATATTTGCAAACTTCCATTCTGCTTCAGTACCAATGTTTACTTGCTTTCTCTTCAATGACGCGGTGATGTCCGGGTTGTCTATTTATGGGCCCTTGACTTTGCGATGTCGTTCTGCCTTTGGAGTATAATCTTTCTTGGATCTTCATCCTACTCTTTAGCTGTCACATTATAACATTCTACTGCATGGCACAGATTGGTGCTCCAATCTAGTTGGACCCATTCCATAGTTTCTTGTGGAAATCTGAAGCTAACTGCCTTAATCTCCTATAGAGCTTCATCGATTCTTGTGAAGCCATCTTCAAGGCTGAAGGTCAATAATAATGATTCCATTAATATATCACACTCTGTGGTTCCATGGCGGAGCTCCATTTCCAGATACTATTTCATGGGAAAAATATGTTTACCCACTTCGGTTGTGGTTCTGTCCCCCATACTTTAGTCCATTTTGCTAGGTGATCACGCGGATCATCCTTCCCGCTATATTTCTCAGTCTATCTAATGTTAGGACAACCAAACCATAGCCTCATCATTCTCATTGTGGTCCACTAATTTTCATAAGTTATAGAACAACCGTTGGGATGTCTGGTTGAAATTTTGAAGTAAATGACAATTATCCATTGTGTGTTCTCCAACATTTTGGCAAATAGAACACCATAGCGCTGCTCCCACACTCGGCCCTACTAGAGCTTGTGGCCTCAGGGGAATTGGTCCCCATCTTATAATATAACTCGAGCACTTGGGACAGTGGTCCTTATCGATCCCCTAGCTCTTGCACTTCAGACAAGAAACTTCTACTTGCACCTCTGGTTTAGTCTCCTTACCTTTCTTCAAGCTCTGCAATTCTAAGGAGAGGCTCTGTAACAGAGAGTGAATCTATTGCACCCCCCAGATCAAATCCTGAATACGCATTTCATGCAACCTCATCATGATTTCCAAAGCTTCCACCTGTGTTCCTATCTTTTGTTTTGACAAAGAAATCCTCAGGTGGGATAGAAGTGAAGCTATAAACCATCGACAATGGTGACCATCTGTGAGCTACATTTTAGCTTCTCAATTGACATTTGAACCTCTGATCTAATTACCAAGGTGTCTCATCAACCCTCATCATGATTTTCTTAAATCCAACTACTGGTTGTGCGTCATACTTAGGATCACTAAACTCCTTATTTAAAGGAGCCTTAGTTTCTTCTAGTGATGCCATAAGATTATCAAAATAATACTTAATATAACAAGTCAACGCACAATCATGCAGAGTGATAACCAATTATGCCTTCTTTATATTATCATCAATAATATGTTGCAATGTCCAAAAATAATTTGCAACAAACTAGAACTTCTATGTATCTTCACTCCCGATGCCCTTGAAGATCAGCAACTTCATCATATTCGCCATCTTGAATGGAGGTGGTGGAGGTGGAGGTGTGGGCGAAGGTGTATGTGGTGGAGGTGGAGATGGAGGTGGAGTACGTGTTCATGGAAAACCCTGTGTTATCAGCTCGATAACACTCCACGTTGAGGCTTGTACTGCTCCCTCATCATTGCTTGAAGGAGCTCTGATCAACGAGCTATATTCTGGACCTGATCTTTCTCTATCTCTAAAGAGTCTTCCACTTCACATAGCTCCAACCATATAGGCAATGGCATAACCATTTTTTCACATAACAACATTTTAATATAGGTATTGAAATATCTTAAATACTTACCTCACAATCCATTGAAAATTCGTTGCTCCACTTCGTTGTAGCTAACTCGGGTATCAACTGTGAATTCTCTAATAAATCCTCCTAGAATTCGATCGAGCCAATGATCAGCAACCCGTGAGATTTGGTTTTCAGAGGCTTGTAATTGTCGCACTAATTCAAGAGTCCACACTATAGGATTATCAAGCTTCCACCTTCCTTGACTTGCTGTCAATTTAGATAACCACTTGTACAGTTTAATGGGAAAAGTTTAGAAGAAGAACTTGTGTATCTCTATATATAGATACATGTTCAACCACTCTTCCTTCGATAGGTGTGGATTCCTGTTTTCCTGCGCCACATACTCATGAATCTTCTAATCCGCCCACTTTTCAATTTCTTTCTTGGTCAGATTCCAATGATGTGACATCAAACATCTCTTTCAATTATATCTTGATCCCGGTAATGGAACAATTTGTTCGCTTAGGGGGTCTTAACCTAGGTTCAGAGTTAGTTGCACCATCCAACAAATCCCTACACTACTGGCCCTTTTGACAACAACCTGCGTAGCGCAGGCTGCACTCTCACCCAAAGAAGTATGGTGGGGTGTTAGAACCAAGTTTCCACATCCAAAGATCAACATGATGTCTTTTGGCAGCCTATATTGTAGGTTTTAACCCCGTACAGAAATTACCTGCATATGAATTCTAAATCACAGGAAAAATAAAAATGCGAGAGCATAACACATAAAACACATATACACAGAGATTTCCCACTGGATCTCAAAACCGAGACTACCAGCTTGATTTTTCATTATGTTCCTTTCAATGTTACAATACATATTTATACATGCCGAAGCATCCAATACCATGGACTGAAAAAACCATCACGTCCAATACCATGGACCAAAAAACCATCGATCCAATACCATGGACCAAAAACCATCGCGTCCAAAAAACATGTGCAAAAATCATGCACAAAACCATAGGTGGGTCCGCCTAACCTAACATAGGGTCCAAAACCAAAATTTTCTGTGGCGTTGCCCCGGACCCCATAAAGTGGGGTTACGGGTACCCCTCAAACCCCCTATTAACTATGTTGAAAGAATATAACACAACCCAACAATCCCCCACTTGTTGTTTTCTTTCCATAGGGGGCCACAAGAGAGCTTAGTCATTTTTTCAGCCCTAAAATGCCCATTGTTTCTCTACACCAAGAGAACTTCTTAGAGCTCACAGATTTTGTCAATGCATCTGCAGTATTCTTCAAAGTGTCCACCTTTACTAGCAACACCTTTTTGTCTTCTATCATATCCCTCACAAAGTGATACTGAACATCAATGTGCTTTGTCTTTGAATGATAAGCAGGGTTCTTTGCCAAGAAAATTGCACTTTGGCTGTCACAGTCTATCCTTATAGCTCCCTATACTAACCAAACTGCTTCCTTGCTTGCATGAGTGGCTGCCATGTATTCTGCCTCTGTAGTTGATTGTGCCACTACAGATTGTTTCTTACTCATCCACTGACTGCACCTCCAAATAGGTTAAACACATACCCACTTGTAGATCTTCTCTGATCCAGATCTCTAGCCCAGTCTGCATCAACAAAACCACAAATATCCAACAGTCTATCCAATCCTGGTCTTCCTTGGTAGCACAAACCATAATCACTAGTGCCACGCAAATACCTGAAAACCCGCTTCACTGCTGTCCAGTGCTCCTTCCCTGGTTTTGACATAAACCTGCTCAATACTCCCACTGCATGTGCAATGTCTAGTCTAGCACAGACCATTACATACATCAAGCTACTGACTGCACTTGCATATGGAACACGGGACATGTCCTCTTCCTCTTCTTGTGTCTTGGGACACTATTCAGCAAATAACCTCACACCTACAGGAATAGGAACCTTCACCGGTTTACTATCTTGCATATTAAACCTCTGCAGTATTGTCTCGACA